>JAGFPH010017452.1:5054-17660 GCA_018207615.1 Philaenus spumarius | reverse complement strand
TTCCTCTAGGGCCCTAGTTGCTCGCTAAGAAAGGGTTTTAAAAAAAATCTAAATTTTAGGGGAGGTTTAGGAGGTCAAAGTTACTAAAAATCCCCATAAGAAATACATAGTGTAATTTATATTTATTGATATAATATATTTTTTGTTAATATACATGTAACTTTGATTTGTTTATCCGTGCAAAGCCGGATCGGGCCAGCTAGTATTTATATATAAATATAAAGTTTAAAACCCATAATCCCAACCCCCTCACACTTTTGTTCTGAATTCCAAATAGCTACAATTTCCAAAATTAAGTTTATTTATATTAGGGATTCAACTGTTTGGGAAATTGGTCTTCTCATGAAGGCCTGTGAGTACGAAATATCTTTTATTAGTACAATTTGTTTTCTCCTCAGCCACCTGCCCCGTCTGAGGCGCTGCTTCGTTCCGCTCGCAACGGAAAGACTCGCTTTGCTCGCACAGTGTCCTTGACGCAGCACTCCAAGTGGCAGAGTTGTACAATAATACTAGCATTCAGTTTGCTAGTTTTTCATTCTTCCGCTAGCAAATATAGGGAAACTTCATAAAGGCGGAAACTAAAGGGTTACGGACGTAACCCTGACTGTAAACGTACTGAAATGCGCATGCGCATGCATGTACGGTAGTATGTAATATCTAACTCGGCTTTCTCTCACACATTGAACAATAACGGATATAGTATTTCTCCGCGAGCAACAAGTTGATGCGATAACCACCAGAGTGCAGGCTAAACACTCGAGTAGGAACACAAATTCCGC
Organism: Philaenus spumarius; assembly: GCA_018207615.1. Taxonomy (NCBI): domain Eukaryota; kingdom Metazoa; phylum Arthropoda; class Insecta; order Hemiptera; family Aphrophoridae; genus Philaenus; species Philaenus spumarius. The sequence continues at coordinate 16,881 of JAGFPH010017452.1, read as the reverse complement.
GCGTACATGCTTCCACAATAAAGCAAATTTGTTCGTCATAAATTACCCAAAACTATTGAAATTACTTTTATTTGAAAGGTATTTAAATTTCGAATGTGGTAATCTTTTTACATTTTTGATATTTGCATTATCGAATAAGGAAAAACCGCAAAGTTAGATTTTGAGTTAAGCCAAAGAACAAAATTAGTTAAAAACAAATTTTAAGAACTAAAATATATCCACATTCGGACTGTTATATTTAGAATAATTATCTGATCATTATTACTCCAGTAATCTTATTACCCTTTTAAAATTGTTCTCATGGGAGTTGAAATTCAAGATGTTTGATGGGTCAGACCAACAACCTTGAACTTGCTCCCTCGGAGCATGGACTGCTTGTCAAAGCGGCCAAACTCGGTGTTTCGCTTCTTATAGGGAACTTTTATAGTATTTACAGTTTTGATCGATTTTGGGTGAACATAAGAGCTATAAGGTCGAGTAAAAAGAGCAAACTGTGCAGAATAATCACAAATATATATATACATATATATATATTTGTATAAATGTCGAAAAAAAATCTAATAGGAATAATCTAAAAAAAACGTCACTTTCAGTAAAAAAAAGTAAAAAACCGACCTTAGGTCTCACCATATCAGCCCCTTTAATAGCTCTTCTTTCCTATGAAAATTTCCTAATAATATCCACCTATCACGAAGCGGCTACTCGCTTGGCTCTAATTTTATTGAGAGGGTACAAACATATATCACATATAAGTATACATAAACAACTATTTTATTCGGAAAGTTCTACTGCTTTACATTTGATTCTACACTGTGTGAAAACTACAATTAACCTTAGTCTAAATCAATTACTTTACACTACGGGCAAAACTGAGCTCAAATTTCTACTCCCCAAATATGAATTTAAAAAAATATATTTATAACTTTCCCAATAGCTTAACCCACAGAAACTAATTTAAAAATAAAATTTACATAAAACAATTTTGTCCCTTCAATATCCACAAACAGTGTCCTCACCTACTCTGTCTGGTGGTTCGGATAGCTATGCTCCCTTGCCCCGACGCCCACCTAAGCTACCACCAATCATAGAATAATTCGACCACGCAGCTGAACCGCTGACGTAAGCTGAGTGAATTAAAAAAAAACTTTATAAACTTTCAGTTTAAACAATCTATTTTGGAAATTGTTCTGTTCACGAAGGCGCTGAATAGCTGTCTATGTGTACGACATATACCTCACAATATGTAACAACAGATTTTTAAAAAAATTTTAAAAATACTTTTCAAAATATTTTTATGCATATGTTATATATTTTCGTGTTCACAACTAAATACACTATAATAAAACACCAAAAAAAAAATTGAAATTTTTGAAATTTCAAAGTGTTCAAGTCCCCTAATAGAATTTGTTCGCATCTCGTCCTTGGAGCCACAACTTATGGACCGCTTCACTTCGCTCGCAACGTACAAACTTGGCCGTTGGGCCTCGGATGAGAAGATCCGGTAAAATCACCCTCGTGGATTCGAATAGGGTAGGCCTACATTTATGGTATTTTACGTTTCGATCGATTTTTGGGAAACAAAGCGAACTACATGGAAGTGTAAAAAGAAACAAAATGTGCAGAATAATATCCTGCGAATGAAAAATCTAAAAAAATGTTTACTTCCTGTCAAAAAAGGTGCTTCCGGTTGTTGGATTTGTTTGGCTCGTCCGAGCGACGTAGACAACCAACATGTGTACCGAATAGGACTTAAAATGCGGCTGCTAGAGTGCGAACACATATATAATTTTTAACGATACCACAAAACGTGTTCTGGGAACTATGATCGGTGCTCATTTACCACTCCCGACCATAGGTCTCACCATAAGGGTCACTGCAATAGCACATGTTATGGAAATTCGCTAAAAAGCCTCTCCGGTTTCTCCTTGACGTCGACTGGGGCATCTACACCCTGAAGTTACCAATACCGAATGCATTTTCAAAAGCTGTTTTATTGTTCTCATAAACGTATGATATAAATAGTAAAGTGTATTAATTTTTTACTCAGTTGCAAAAAGAGATATTGCAAAAAAACTTAGCAATCAACAACCACAATCTATTTTACTTTAAGAAAAAAAATACAGCTTTCGTTTTTTGACAAAAATAACACCAAAATATGCTTAAAAGTGAAGGTACGGTTAGGTTAGGTTAACATTGAAATTGTAGCCAACTTTGCCGTCTTGAATTTAGGGATCCGAGCTCCTTTCCAAGATCCTTTCCCAAAAGACCACCTTTCTAGTGTGTCCTATTTAAAACCTCTGTCCTCCCCCCCTCTCAGTTTCCCCGTCTAGTGTTTCTACCTAAATGTTGGTTTACTTAAAAATTGTAGTAGTACATCTATATTCGCTTCGGAATAACTTGTAAAGAATTATAAAAATCTACCTAATTTAAAACTAATATTAATAATTAAAAAGAAAAAACCTGATATATTTAGGTTTAATAAACGCATGAATAAGTACTTTTAAATTAACGAGCGAGTCAAGCGGGAACAGTTGATAAAGATAAAGGCTGAAGTAGATGAATGCAGAGCGCTCTCGCGGATCATTAACGAACTACCAGCATACGGGAATGCATCAGCTGTTCAGAATCGTTATGAAACAAGAAAAAAAATCACTAATAACTTTTGTAAACGGGCGTAAAACGATCAATTAACGCTATTTGTATAAAGACTACATACTGCTGAAAATAATAAATATAAATACTATTCAAAAACGTTTGATAGAAATAAATAAATACATGTTATACGAACTAAGGACCGGCTCCAAATAGCCCACGTACGTAACAGCTGACAAATTTAAATATGGCAAGACCCGCAACAAAGCTGAAAAAGAAAGGGTAAAAAAATTTTGCGGAGAGAAGCCGTTAATGTTACAGACTAAAAGGGACCCGACCGAAATAGAAAATCTTGATTTACCTGTAAGGAGAAAAACTCCATAGAAGAAGAAAAAAAATCTCACGAAGTTGTTGAAGATTTTCTAACGAAAGTGTGGTGAGATATTACTAATAATATTTCAACGTTACATTAACCTAAAACTTGCCAGACTATAACTGAACATTTTCAAAACGTTTTCTGATTATTAATATTTGATTGAAAATTCGTTGCCCACGGATACCAGCCCCGAGAGTAAGACTTTTTATGTTAACTGAGCTATTATGCCGTGGGTATTTTCATTAAATTGTGTTGTTACATAGTAATAAATAATCATTGATTTCTTTCGTTCTTCCTTAGTAAAATTGTTTTTCTCTCACTTTTAAAGTTAATTTAATTAGAACAGAAAAGATATATTACAAAATGCATCCCTGCATTGCATCATCCCTAATTGCTTAACTAATGACTCTATATTACCTAATTGTGTTTGCTAGTACAATTCTTCTATTGTTAAACATGTACCAACACTGCTTTTCCCTAACAACTCATTTCATTACGTAACGCACCCCAAAACTTTTACGATTCCCTATTTAAAACCAGTCCGGTATCCACAATACAAGTCTGTTACGTACACATTCATACATTATGTTTACCTTGATAGATCGAATTTCCTTGCCAAACTACTCCCTCCGTAATCCCCAAAACACAAAATACTTCTTGCAAACATTCCTTTTGTTGCACTTACATAGATCGGACCAAATAGACTGTTATACTATTATATTATATAATCGAATAATGAATATACCGCTCGCTTGTACAAGTTGACGGCCGATTAGGGATGACCGCCGGCGTGGAAGAGCTTTGAATGTGTTCAGGATCGCGGAAGTAAGTGACTAGAGAGCAAGATGTGCTTAATGGTTTATTGGTTGAAAGTGGTTTAGTGGAGACTAATGTATCGTGGAGTTTGCTGTGGAGAGGGCGTGTTTTGAGTAGAGGTTGGAGCAGTAGATAAATACTCGAATACATTATCTAAAATAAAATATTAAAAACAAGATATGCGATAATAGTTAGTTTATAAATCAACTCCTATAAAAGCGTGTGTACGTCTGTGAGTAACAAAAGTTTCATGCGCAAGGTTGTATTGTTTGATTTGTTCGTCGACGTATAAGTAACAGCTGATTTCGTCGATCAGCTGTAGTACCTTCAACTATGTGAACATTTGAGGTTATGTTTACTTTTTGGTTAAGTTTTGTTTTATTATAGAAACTATGGGAACCCATCGCGTGCTTCGCACGCCAACCCCTTTGGGACCTTCTATACACAATCATGTTATGTTTTCTTTATAATAAAGGTGTATGATTAATAATAACCCCAAAGCTAAGATTGTAAATAATGTTAAATGTTCAAATCAATTTATTTCGTATATTTTATAACAGCAGTTACAATAAAGGTTAAAAGAACCAGCAAGTCTCAGGTCAAGAGTTTAATAAAAACCTAATCTAAAAGTTAGAAATACAAATAATTACTTGAATGTTTGAAATCAGCTGTTTATGGAAATATTGGAGCAAACAGCTGTTTTATCCGTTATTTTATTCGATTGGTTGCTATGGCAATAAATGTAAGTACATGTGTTGGTGCATCAGTCTAGGCCTAACATAAGATTTTTTCCGACTAAATTAACAAATATTGAAATAAAATTTTTTTTACTATGTTACTCAGGGATAGTGTAGTTTTTTATTAGTAAAACTATTTTTTTCAATCGGTTCAGTAGTTCCAGAGATTACTCCCTACATTCAAACAAACAAACAAATATAACCTCTTTAAAATATTAGTATAGATAACAATGCACATAGATAACATCTTATTAGCGTACACAATTCAAAATAAAACCAAGCCTAGAATATATTTTAGGGTATGTTTACAACTTCGATCGAAATGAATGCTCAACACATTTGAGAGGAATCTTCCGTAAGGGGTTTAAGTAATTTCCACTAAATAAGAAGAATAAATCAAAAATACAAAAAAGTATGATAAATTAATAAACGGGAACCTAAACCAACATATCAAAACTGATAAAAATATTTAACAGTAATTATATAAAATAGATTAGCCTATATTATACAGATTGTGTATAAGTCAATTTAACCCCCTTTATTAATTTTATTATTGAAAATAAGTTAACAAAACTTTGTATATATCTTGTGTTGCAGAACACATTTTTTGACATATCTGAAATATAAAAATAGGTCATGTAATACACCATTGAAAAGCTTATTAAATAAGAAACAGAATGGCGCATACTAGAGCTTAGTATCTTGTTTCGTTGCAAAGTAATGGGCAATCAAAGTTCTAGAAAATAACGTACAACATACTTTATTCATAATATCAACAAATTAATAACCTGCTTTGATGCTACGATAACAATATCATTTTCCAGAACTTTGATTGTCCATTACTTTGAAACGAAGCAAGATACTAAGCTTTAGTTTGCGCCATTCTGTTTCTCTTTTAATAAGCTTTAAATTGTGTATTACATGATCTACATTTATATTTGAAATTTTTAACCCCCCTCAATCCTCCCAAAGGTTCAGATATGTCAAAAAATGTGACCTGTTATGCAACACAAAATATATATAAAGTATTGTTAACTTATTTTCAATAAAAAAAATAATAAAGGGGTTAAAGTGACTTTATGAACAATGCGCATATAATTTATTTAATAAAATCCCAAAACGAGTTATGAGGACCATGTTCGGTGCTCATTTGACCACTCCAAAAGGTCTCACTAAATAAAAGTTATTGTTATAGTTCATCTTTCCTATCGAAATTCGCTAATAAGACTGGTATTAGTTCGAGCTTGTTATTAATGCAATAGCATACGAAGCCTTCTCAAGACTGGCCCCGCTTACTTCAAGTGGTATTGTACACCCACAACTATATATGTATAGCCCCATTATATCGGATTCTCATTCCAATATCCCTTGCAGTGTTCCAACTTAAACCATTACTATTGTGGGTTGATTGACCTCACCCACTAGATATAAAACCACCCCGCAGCCCCGGCCCCTAAATACCCCCACAAACAAAGCATCCACTGTAACGAGATGAACGGATTTTTTAGCGTCTCCGGTCCATTGACCCTTTCCACCCTCATCCCTTATTGTCGGACCATTATAAGGAACCCCTGCAGCAATGAATGCTTTAAATAAACACCCTGGAATGGGGTTTTTTTGTTAAACATTCAGAGTAAAAAAGCGGTAAGGCTACTTCGTATTGTGTTTTCGATGGATTGTTACCACCTTTTGAATTGAAAGGTATTTTGTTAAATGGAGCTGAGAGCGGAGTTTTCGGGCTATTTGTGTTTTGCCCTTGTTTGAAGTTTTGGTTTCAAATCGCGCGAACCAAACTGTGTACAAATATTACAGAGGTGATCACCACAAAGAAGAACGCAAATTCTGAAAAAAACTAAAAAATATTTTTTTACTGTAATTGTATTACTAACTATGAGTTGTAACCATCCGTTTGATATATACGACTATTCCAATTCCCTGCGTGCATCAATAGCTTAAGTATTATATCCTCCACGATAAATATCACACACAAAAATTTTCTAAAATTATTTCTTAATAGATCCATTCCAGTTCTTAGTTTATATTGGTTTAATTTTATAAACTAACTAAGGGAAACCACTGCTTGCTTCGCACGCCAATCCCGTTGGAACCTTCTATCACATAATCATGTTTTCTTTATAATAAAGGTGTAGGGTTAATAATTTGGGCTAAAGCTAAGATGGTAAATAATGTTAAATGATCAAATCAAATTATTTCGTACATTATATAACAGCAGTTATAATAAAGGTTAAAAGAACCAGTAAGGCTCTGGTCTACACTTTAATAAAAACCAAACCTAATCGTTAGCAGTACAAATAATTACTTCTAAGTTTGAAATCGGCTGTTAAATATTAGAACAAACAGCTGATTTATCTCTTATTTTATTAAATTAGTTGCTATGGTAATGAATGCAAATACATTCAAGAAATATTTGTTGATTCATCAGTCTAGGCCTAGCCTAAGCATTTTTTCCGACTAAATTTACAAATATAGCAAAAAAAATTGTTTTTATCAAAATAATTTATAGCCTAAGTTACTCAGGGATGGTGTAGCTTTTTATTAGTAAAACTATTTTTTTTCGATTGTTTCAGTAGTTCCAGAGATTACCCCCCTACATACAAACAAACAAACAAATTTTACCTCTTTATAATATTAGTAAGTTATAGAAGAGACGTTTGAATTGAACTAAAATATAGTAAGCGTTTTCGTTGATTTTTGTTCGTGTTTGATTTTATTTTGTTAACCTAACCTGAAATTGGAAAAGATTGTTAAAAAAACCAGCAAGGCTCAGGTCTACACTTTAATAAAAACCTAACCTAAAAGTTAGAAATACAAATAATTGCTTCAAAGTTTGAAATCAGCTGTTAATGGAAATATTAGAACAAACAGCTGTTTTATCTGTTACTTTATTCCATTGGTTGCTATGGTAATGAATGTAAATACGTTCAAGAAATGTCATCAGTCTAGGCCTAACCTAAGATTTCTCCGACTAAATTTACAAATATTGAAATAAAAAAATGTTTTTATAAAAATAATTTATAGCCTATATTACTCACAAATAGTGTAGCTTTTTATTGGTAAAACTATTTTTTCAATCGGTTCAGTAGTTCCAGAGATTACCCTCTACATACAAACAAACATATTTTACCTCTTTATAATATAAGTATAGATATTTAAGTATATTAGAGGCTTTGTCCTGAATTTCTGATATAGAATCGCCGTGGAGAAAAACTAATTAAGATGCAAATACAAAAATTGAGAGGTATATTCTGATAAAACTGATAACAAAATAAGACACTTTACATAACCTATTTTTGTCCGACAAAAAGTCATCAATTTAGGGGTTGCATGAATCCATTAACTTTAAGGCGTCCGACGACAAGTATGCCCCGAAAACTTTGTCATACAATGTTACCACTTAAATATATATTTTATAAACTATTCTGAAAAAATCGGCGGTTAGGTACTTAATTGTATGACGTCATAACTTTGCCAAGTTCGGGGTGTCGGACGCCCAGAAATTACCAATAATATTGGTCTGACAAAATGTTTTTCGCTTTTTACATAAAACAAACTTTCGATTAAAAGAAAGATTATTGTTTAGGTTATACATTTTTTTACAGCATCAAATCAATGACTTTGGCGGGTTCTCAAAGGAAAACGCCCCGCTACCGAGAATTGTTGCAAATAAAAATGTTGTCCGACTCGACTTAAATAAGAGATATACGAAGGCTCAAGAGTTAGGTAATCATAAACTTTTAAAGGCCTGGGCCCTAGGACTAAAACTTTGGGCTAAGAATCGACTAGACTACGTTGACCTAATTTAGCCATAATTAATAATGTATAGGCTACAAATGACTCATCAAATGGCCGTCGATTTACGGAAGTCTCACGTGGATACAATTAGTGGCACATTATGATAATTAATTAATAATTGGTACTCAATTAACAAAAACTATCTTCATTATGATTCCAACTGTAATGCCGTTCGGTAGGTTCGATAAATCGAATAGTGACGATATCTAATCTTGGTCGCGCCACGTACAAAAGGAATCTTTTTAACAAAACCCCCAAAAAACTAAAAACTCAAGTTTAATTTCAATTAAAACACATGTCCCAGTCTCCCGCGGTCAATTCTATTACGCCTGAATGTTTTCAACTTTAAATTAACATTCTTCAAAAAATACAACCCGTAGTTTCCAAATTGAAAGCCCCCCCCCCCCTGTCTGGCGCACTTTATTTTGACTATAATTACAATATCAAAGCATCCGACAAACACGTTTAGTGTACGAGTTGTCAGGTTGGCAGACCTGCACTGTATGAAACTGTTTTCATTAACTCAGTTGTCAGTTGATAATGTTGGCTTCCTGATTTTTTTGTTAATCCTGCTGCAGACGAGGTGGTATGGCAGGTTTTCGGAGGCGAAGATGATTTCTCGGGATGCCTGAGATTAGATTTGATGTTTCCTTCGCCCCGGGATATAAAGTATTGCATTGTTTGGCCCAGAGGTACGCACAGTTGGTTTAATTTTGTTTATAATTATCTATTCGCACATTTGTAATTATTTATTTTATTTGTTCCTCATTACATAATGTGTTAAACATATTACAACATATTTTAATGCAAATAATAGACAACAAAGAAAAACAACTGAACTTATGTCAACTCCTCTGTATTATGGGTTTAAAAAATTAACAAAACCTGTATTTGTTGGTTTTAAAAAGTTATTTGATTGTCTAAACAGAGTTTTGGTAGTGTTAAGACCGTTTTCATTGGTTCAAAAAGTGTCCGTACAAAAATATCTTCCGCTCAGTTAGGGTGTTTTTGAAACTATACACCCCTCTAACTTTTAAACGGTTAGTCGTATCTAAAAACACCAAGTTCAAAAAAGTTTTAAAATAACGTCTAAAAACCAAAATCATCATAAAATACAGAGTGTTTTATAAGAAATTCGAAAGTTGACCGCCATTTTCTAAGATGTGTTAAAATAGTTCCCTTGGTAATACCTCTGAAATGGACATATGCTTTCTCATTTCGTTAGTTGTGTTAAAACATTTCCCTTGGTATACCTCTGAAATATACATTGTGCTTCCAAATTTTGTAAGTTGTGTTAAAACAGTTCCCTTGGTATACCTCTGAAATAGACATTGTGCTTCCAAATTTTGTAAGTTGTGTTAAAACAGTTCCCTTGGTAATGCCTCTGAAATGGACATTATGCTTCCTCATTTTGTAAGTTGTGTTAAAATAGTTCACTTGGTAATGCCTCTGAAATGGACATTGTGCTTCCAAATTTTGTAAGATGTATTAAAATAATATACATGGTAATACCTCTGAAATGGAAATTGTGCTTCCTCGTTTTGTAAGTTGTGTTAAAATAGTTCACTTGGTAATACCTCTGAAATGGACATTGTGCTTCCAAATTTTGTAAGATGTATTAAAATAATATGCTTGGTAATACCTCTGAAATGGACATTGTGCTTCCTCATTTTGTAAGTTGTGTTAAAATAGTTCACTTGGTAATACCTCTGAAATGGACATTGTGCTTCCAAATTTTGTAAGTTGTGTTAAAATAGTTCACTTAGTAACACCTCTGAAATGGACATTGTGCTTCCAAATTTTGTAAGATGTATTACAATAATATGCTTGGTAATACCTCTGAAATGGACATTGTGCTTCCTCATTTTGTAAGTTGTGTTAAAATAGTTCACTTGGTAATACCTCTGAAATGGACATTGTGCTTCCAAATTTTGTAAGATGTATTAAAATAATATGCTTGGTAATACCTCTGAAATGGATATTGTGCTTCCAAATTTTGTAAGATGTATTACAATAATATGCTTGGTAATACCTCTGAAATGGACATTGTGCTTCCTCATTTTGTAAGTTGTGTTAAAATAGTTCATTTGGTAATGAATCTGAAATGGACATTGCGCTTCCTCATTTCGTAGGTTGTTTTAAAATAGTTTACTTGGTAGTGTTAAAATAATCAAATTTCAGACTAAACCAATACGACCAACGATTTATATTCATTACAGTTTTCACTTCTGTCGGCCGTCACACGACTGCTTTTTTTAGAATGGAAACATTTATAATCCTGATGTTCTCTTTCTTAGAACCATTCTCCGCAGTTTGGCACTCTACTTACGGTACACCCTGTATATTTTATTATTAAGTTTCAGTATTTACATTGTTTTAGCACTTTACCCAATCAACTATAAAACCCAAGCCCATCTGTTTTGCTAAATTGTTTCAATTCTAATACGGTAACGAGACCCAGCCAATTACTGACGAAGGACGAGGACCAAGTAATTTCACATTATCCAGTACGAGATCAACGGTGCGCGAAATCTCCTTAATTGGCGGAGTCCGCGACGGCCGTGCGTAAACCATCTGGCGACTTAAATAAGCGGGCGAATACTTCAGATTGTTTTGATAAAGATTCGGTCCAGGTATTCTGTTGCGGAGATAATAGGATCAGGTGATTATCAGCTGATTGTGCTGGTTAGAAGAAGGGCTGCGAGACATATGTTTTCAGTTCAACGTGAGCTCTGAGGACATCAAGATCTGATATGTTAGTTAAAATGGCGTGTTTCGGTTATTCTATTATGATTTACGTGAAGACAGTTTCGAAAGAAAGAATCGGATAGCGTTCCGTAACTTAAAAGGGAGACCCTTGCAGGATCAATCGTTTGAATTTCTACACATCACAGCCAAATTTATCAGGATAAACTAAATAAAGTGGTAAATGCCTTCGAGAGTAGACCAATTTCCTAAATAGTTGGTTAAAACCATAAACTTAATTTTTGCAAATTCGCTCAAACTCACGTCAGCGGTTCAGCTGCTTGTTTAATAGCGAATTTCCATAGATAAGACGTACATATAATGAGTAACATATAATATAACCGCTGATTTCACCCATAATCTGTAATACTGAAACAAACCCAGTGTAAATTATAGTTTGGGGTTATGGTTACAACTTCAATTGTTATAATTACTTGTGAAGTTGATTTTTTTAAATATGAGTTATAGAACTAATAAATACTATAATATACGTTATAATATTTGCTTTGAGGTTATAAACTGTATATAAATACAACCTTTTAACAATAATATATATTTGTTTATACAAATTTAAAAAAGATATATATTCGTTTAACTTTGGAAACATTCGTACATCTTCGTATCTATATATTTATATAAAAGCGAAATACCACTCACTCACTCACTCATCACGATTTTTCAAAAACTACCGAACGGATTGAAATGAAATTTGGCATGTAGCTTCCTCTAGGTGTTCACTAAGAAAGGG
>JAGFPH010017451.1:0-13346 GCA_018207615.1 Philaenus spumarius | reverse complement strand
TGAAATTTTAAATATAGGTCAAAACTGGATGACAATACAATATTTAACGGGAGTTCGGTTTCCTCATGTATGTCTGTCTGCCTGTCTGTCCGGATATAAATTTGCAATCGAGTTTAAAAAAACTTCCCGATGAGCTAGAGACTTGAAATTTTAAATATAGGTCAAAACTGGATGACAATGCAATATTCAATCGGAGTTTGGATTCCGTCATGTATGTCTGTCCGTCTGTATGTCCTGGTGGAACTTTGCAATTGAGTTTAAAATTTTAAATATATTTCAAAACTGGATGGCAATGCAATATTCAATCGGATTTCGGATTCCGTCATGTATGTCTGTCTGTCTGTATGTCCTGGCGGAACTTTGCAATTGAGTTTAAACTAACTTCCCGATGAGCTTGAGACTTGCAATTTTAAATATAGTTCAGAACTTTATGCCACTACAATATTCAATTGGAGTTTGGTGTCCGTCATGTCTGTCTGTCTGTCTGCCCGGGTATAACTTTGCGACTAAAAAGCAGAAATAATTAATTAAATAAAAAAACAATTTTTAATGTACCTCGTTTTTAAAACTAACTAAAAAGTATAAAATAATTTTCGTTAGCCCATCTATATTTTTGAGGGCGAGTTTTTAGTGCTATAGAGATATTTATAAGACTTGAAGAATACTTTTTAGTTTGTTTTAAAAACGTGTTACAGTAAAAATAGTTTTTTTGTTTTATTTAATTAATTATTTGGAAAATTAGCCACTTTTGTCCCTTTTTTAGAACCTCTGGACCGTTACCATCCCTGCGTCTATTAAGACTGAGTCCCATCCCATCCGTACAAACTCCATGTTTTATTTCTAGTTCAAGAACTTTTCTTTTAAATATTGAAAATTCATATAAACATATTTAGAAATCGCGATTGTGCAGAAATGTGTTTAATATTATACTTGTTATTGTTAACTTTTTAACGATAAGCTTGAATATTACTAAACTCTTTTTAAAATTTAATGTGCTGCATCTTCGTTATAAAATAGACGTATTTGCTCAATTATACTTGCAGCGGAAAATAATTATAACAAGAAAATAAAAGACTTCAAAATTGAAAAGGCCAATTCATTATAGTTTCGTAGTTTTCCTAGGTTATACTTCAAATGCCGTAATTTGATTATTATGTAGAATACTTTATACATAGTATTGAATAGCCGTACACAAGTCTTATTGCTTTTTATCCTGGCTCTAAAACCCTTCTTCTGACAAAATATATGGTCTTATAAAGTATCTCAATATAGATTCGTTTCCATTTGACATAAAACTCAAACAAGTGTCAAAGAATCCCTACCGCCTTTGCTTACCCCCTACTAAAACGCTCCACCCGTCATAATGTAGAAGGAAATATAGACATATTCTAAACAAATATTTTAGTCGGTTGCTTCATCCTCAAAGTTTGACTCATTATAATATATTTAAAAGATTAACCACATTTCCAGTTGTAATTGTAATTATATAACTTAAAATCACGTTCAGACAAATTTGTTTTTGCTTTGTTGCTCCATCCATTAATGAATGTGCCTCTCGTCCTTAAAGAATTATCATTTTTAAGAGTGCCAAATAAGAATGCAAACTAATTGTTTCCCCATATACATGAGGAATTGATAATCCAATTGTAAACAATTAGCATTCGAAAATTTAATTATGTCAAATAAAATTAAAAACTTGTTTTACGGTTTGATATGAAAGAAGAGGAGACAGATTTTATAAATTGATTATTTTCATCCAACATCTGCAATAGAAAGATGTAATTTTACGGTTCGACGAAGTGAACTGTAATAAAAGAAGAATTAATTTAACAGGCCAACGAAATATTTTTTGTCATCTACTGTGTAGAGGAGCGACCCATCGACCTATGAAATTCTCTCTTTTTCTACATATTTTCCCCTTATCGTACAACTTTAAGAGGGGTTTAAATGATTTTATTTCCAGTGCGGATTCGTTTCTCCTAGGGAAATTGGGTTTTAAACTAATCATATCAGTTCCTCTTGCAATATCTCTGGTAACCGTGTAATTCTTAGTCGCTTTACATGTTTCATTCACAATTTACAATACGAGTAGGAGTTACCTGTTGTTGCCCACATCATTATTTTAACTTCAATTCTTTAGATAAAAGTGTATATAATTTTTACTTTCTCCACCCTATACGTAGTATATGGAGAAAGTATTGTTTTCGTAAAAATGTTCGAATTTTAATTTTCAGTTGAATTATCTGTTTTGGTGCTCCCAGAACTCCAAAAAATTGTTTAGTGCAATTATCTGTGTTGGTGCTCCCTGAACTCAAAAATATTTTTAGTGGAATTTTTTTTTTTTGGTGCTCCCTGAACCCAAAAAAGTGTTTTTAGAGTGGTGTCTGTCTGTCAGTCTGTCTGTATATATACACGACCAGAGAGGACACTATTGGTCCGATTTTCATGAAATTTGGTATGTAGGTACTAAACCCTAATATCTCCAGGCGTTTTTTTTCATTTTTTGGAATTTTTAATTTTTAAGGGTAATTTACCCCTAAAAACCCATAAAAAACGACAAAAATGCAAATTTCTCAAAAACGGCTCTAACGATTTTGATCAAATTTTCAGTATTTATAGTGCTTAAGATGCCAAAAAAATTACACCTCCCGCTTTTATCAAAACTTCGGCGTTTTATAATTATGGGGAAATGTTTAAAAATAAACAAGTTTGTGTTGTCAATCTAGCATCGCGGCAGCGGCCGCACGGGGTAGCACCACGGTAGCGAGCACGGCCAGTAATTCAAAGGTCGCGCGATCGAACCCCGCCTGGGACAATAATTTTTTTATACGATTGACGTAGGTAGAATTTTTTTTTTTTTTTTGTTCTAAAAAGTAGTAAATAAAATGATTAAAAACAATATTATTTTGACTACAGTAAGTTGAGAGAAAGTTTGTGTCAGTTAACTGATACCGTTTATTTATATGGAAATTTAGTTATCGTGTACCACCATGCAGTTCTCTCTCATATAACAGCAACTAAAGCATTTGTGTAAGGTTGCTACGATGTTGCAAAATTACTAGACGAAACGGCTAAACAAAGTCCAGAAAGCTTCTGAACCACAAAAAGAATGGCCACACGTTACAGTGTTGTGGCGGAGTTTTTTTGTGTGTCACTCAATGTTTATTTGTACTATTTCTCAAAGTCCTTTACAGGCCAGACCTTGATCCGTGTGACTTACAAACAACTTTAGATTAAAGGCTTGGATTTAGTATTCACGAATTGGCCGTGGAACGCTTCATTTACAAGCAGGGGGAATATTCAGAAAAAGAACAAGTAAAACTGGTTGTTTATATTAAACCGATAGTTTACGTCTAATGATATTTGCCGAATTGAATTTTGTTCAGCTCTCGATATACATTATTGCATATGTTACCAAAGAAGAAACACAGAATGTCAAAGAATGAAATACATGTTTTTGTCCAGGCATAGTAGAGGATTCTAAACGCCTTTCTAAATAAAATTATATCCATAATATTGAAAATATTTGTAGTAATCTCATTGTGTCATTAATGTGAACGGTAGCACATATGCTCAGCAACGTACCGCTAGTATGGAGGTTGAAAAGAGCGAAACCAAAACAAATGACTCAGTGTAAATTATACTAGGTGAGCCAAAAAAACATGACTGTTTTTGAAATTAAATTGTTCGAGAACCAACAATGCTTTATTATTGCAAATATAACTAAAATATTTACATGATTTTGCCATTTCATTTATGGAAGATTATGTCTCTCAAGTGACGTCCATTTACGTCTACACAGGCTTCCCATCTTTTCTGTAAACTTGAAGTTACTTTACGTAACATTGATCGAGGAGTAGCAGCAACCTCGTTTCTTATGCACTGCTTAAGTTCAGCTATATCAAAGGGCTTCGACACAAAAACTTTACTTTTCAGATATCCCCATAGCCAAAAGTCACATGACGTAAGGTCTGGGGACCGCGCAGACCACTGAACATCACCAAATCGTGAAATCAAGTGTCCCGGAAACAACTGACGTAAAACCGTCATAGAGGGTCCTGCTGTATGGCAAGTGGCCCCATCCTGCTGAAACCAGATATCTTGAGTGTCAATTCCTAAAAGACGTAACTGCGGCACCAAAAAGTCCCTAATCATTGCCACATATCGGGCTGAATTGACAGTGACAGTCCTTCCCTCATTGTCCTAAAAAAAATACGGCCCGATGATTCCAAACCGCGCCACTCCGCACCAAACAGTCACTTTCTCTGCATGAAGCGGGTGTTCATGAATTTCTTTTGGATTTTCGGCTGACCAGTACCGAAAATTTTGTTTGTTCACTTTACCTGATAATTCAAAGTGTGCTTCATCTGACATTATCAAAACTTGAAGTAGGTTTTCTTCATTCACAAGCTGTAATAATCTCTGGCATAAGGTAATGCGTGGTACGAAGTCTATGTCTTTCAGTTTTCGTGTCATCGCTATTTTATAGGGGTGGAAATTCAAGTCACAATGTAAAATTCTACGCAGGGAAGTGTTGGATATTGCCAATGCAACAGATTGTTTGCGGGCCGAACGTTTAGGACTTTGCAGTACACTTGCGCGGACATTTTCAATGTTTTCTGGTGTTCGAACTGTACGGGGCCTCCCACTTGGCTTTATTTTGAGAGCCGAAGCCGTATTCCGGAAGTTATTTACCCACTTCAAAATCGTATTTCGACAAGGAATGTCGCCATGACGACCAATGTTGAAGTGAGCACGAAATTGTCGTTGCGTAGCAACCACGGACTCGTTATTTTTGAAAAATGTTTCAATCACAAAAGCACGATGATGCACTTGCCACTGATGATCCATGGTAACTAACCTCAAAATGGCATTAACTAACCCACAATTGAACGCAACAATGAACTCTGTAAGAAATATAACAGCTGATCAATCGCCACATGAAAACAGTCAGGTTTTTATGGCTCACCTCGTATAAGAACCACTTAACCACATAGATTGTAATGTCAGAAAAATATTGCTAGATAGTACTTGACTAGTTGTAATTGTATATATAAACAAACTAATTAAAATTTTTAAACGGCAATAATGTTATGTCTCCCTCGTTATAAATTCAAAAAAGTAAATGCGATTCTGTTTTGCCTTACTGAGCTGGATATATATATGATATAAATACCTTGACGAGACATAAATAAATGCATTATCTATTTAATGTAAAAGTAGTCCTAACTGACTGATTCATAATCAACGTACAGCCAAAACAATGATTGTTAGAAACGTGAAATTTGCAAGATACCTTCGTACCACCAAGTAGAAGTGCATTAACCCTTTGTCGCCTGGCGGTACTTTTAAGTACCACCCAATTTAACTGCCTTTATAAAAGGTAACAGTGGCTTTATCTACAAGTTGAGCCATGGAGGTACCAATAACCGCTCCTAGATGGTGCTGACAACCTATCTTTTACTTTACACGGAATATTTATACCGATAGTAAAGTAACTGAAGTTTTGTTAATTTGTCATTTTTATTTCATGAAGCCGTAGTCTAGTGGTAACGAAGCGTCTTTCTGATCACAAGATGCCGAGTTCGAATCTAGGCTAGGGAGACCAGATATCTAATCATATCTGTGGATTGAGGGTAGGAGGGCGGAAGTAAAGCAAACGGTGGTTGGCTCGCTTCCAAGCTGACGGGAGATGACTCGATATCTGGTCTCCGGGTGGGGCTGTTTTGCGTAATTTTACTAAGGTATTTATATATGTATATATATGTATAATTACTAAAAAAAAACCAGTAAAAAAAATAAAAAAATATTTTTTAACCTTAGTTAACCTTAGTTAATCACAAAAATAAAAAAATATATAGTTTTTTCAAATTTTATCACTTTTTGGTCCTCAAAGGGATAAAGCAGTAGTGTCACATTAAATGTGTAGTTTGGATCAAAAGTTCAACACAATTTTAGGTTAGGTCTATTCTGAACCAAAACACGTTTTTAACTTCCCGCTAAGAAAATTGGAAATTTTCTAAAATCGGGAAGTTATTGGCTTCACCCCATTTTTCGAAAATCGAGTATTCATCAGATCTCGACGTTTTGAGGTCCTAGGAATCTTCCCTGACCACTCCCGAGAGGGTGTCACCCTGTCTGTATGTATGTGTGTGTGTGTATGTAAGTATGTGACCCGCTTATAACTTTTGAACGGCTTAACCGATTGGATCGTACCAAACGGCGTTCTAAAGAATTCCATCAAACTTAGATTTCCTGAAAATTTCAACTAATTCGGACCGGTAGGTTCTGAGAAATTTCGAAAAAACTAAGAAATAAAAAAATTTTAAATCAGGTTTTTTTTTGAATAACTTTTAAACGGCTTTACCGATCAATTCAAAAATCTAATCAGCTTTTAACCTTGAAAAGCGGCGTCAATCGCTACCAGTCTGGTAAAAATCGGTTAATTCGTTCGTGAGATATCGTGAACAAAAGAAAATAAAAAAGTGTTTTTCCTCAATTTCTCCGAAATTTTTCATCAGAAAAATTTTTGTTGTCGATTCTTTCAATGGACTCGAAAAACTGCATCGATTGCCGCAAATCGCATAAAAATCGGTTGATTCATTCGCGAGATATCGTGAACGAAAGAAAATAAAAAAAAGTGTTTTTCCTCAATTTCTCCGAAACTTTTCGTCTGAAAAAATTTTGTTGTTGATTCTTTCAATGAACTTAAAAAACTGCATCGATTGCCGCAAATCGCATAAAAATCGGTTGATTCATTCAAAAGTTATGGCAGTTCAAAATTTTCAAAAATAGTGTTTTTTGTAATTAAACTTAGCGGGAAGTTACATGGATGGCCTTTAGGGTCAACCGTTTTCCAAATTTTTTTTTTATTATTCCATGTATTTTTTTGCTTGAATGATCCTCATATAATATGTTGATTTGTGTTAATAGCATTTATAATTTGTATGTGGTCCACAAATTTGCTAACTTTCTTTTAAATTTAATAATATTCCTATTTGTTGGATAAGTATTGCTACACTTTGTTTTGAATGCAGTTACATTCGTTACCACATCAACAAACTACGAAAATTTAAAATCAAGTAATTATTCTTCCTAGCCAACAGTTTTTGGCAATAGCAAACACGACAACCGAAAAAGGCTTACTATATCATCATTAAAACCCCTATCACTATTAAAATTATGCTAAATTTATTATTTCCTAGGTCTGTCTGACCAATTTCAAATATTGTTTTACCGTATCACATTTTGATCATAGTTTATAACTTGAAAATTGTTTCCTATATACAAATAAAAAAATCTCTGTCCTAATAAATTCTGATTCCCGTGAAACTATCACAGTGTACATCATCTGTTTGCATTTGCTTCGGCGTGAGTCGTCGCTAGGGTTGGTGAGCGAAACGAGCACGGGGCAATTGCCTCTAATATAATTATAAAATTTGATTTTGTAATAAATACTGGGATTTTTGACCGAGCGTAAGCGAGGTCTCCGTTTTAACTCGACCGTTCAGCATTTCGTCTGTGTGTCTGTATGTCTGTGTGTATGTCTGTCTGTCTGTGTGTCTGTCGCACGATTACGGCCAAACGCCTTGACCGATTTTGATGATTTTTTGCATGAATGTTCCTTATTTCTAGGCCGAGCCATGAATATATACGTTTCTTTCCATTTTTCATTTTTAACCCCTTAAATAAAATAAAAATGGCGGCCGGACCGTTACTCTCAGTGTAAGCTTTTTTCCAAAGCCAGTTTGTGGCTTAACCGTAAGTCGTATTTAAAAACTAATAACATTTTGCTAATAGCAAATTAAATTTTAAACAAAATTGTATTCTTGATTTTTTCCGTATCTCTAACGGTAAGCTCACAAAATGGCCGTAAACTTCGAATTTGTTAAAAATCGTCCAAGTTTTTATATTTCAACCATGTTTTTATACGTTTATTCTAAACCAATTCAAAAGTGTTCCATAGCTTTTTTGTAGATAAAGGTTTAAATAATTCATATATGCCAGTAAAAAGATTATTGAAGGAAAATTCAGAAATTTATTAGCTCAAGAAACAATCACGTTCAGTAACGAAAGGAAAATGTTTAACTTTAGGCCCACATAAAAAGTAGTAAAAATTATTGTAATTTTTTTTCATAAATGTAAAAAAGTTTCGTAAATAGAATTGTATAGAAATATTTATCAATTTCAAATTTCTTATTTTGAAAACACCAGTTTTTATGTTCCTACTACAAGACTGCTAACAAAACTAGGCCTGTTTTGAATAGTAATTTAGGAATATATCATTTGCCCAAAAATGACATATTATTATAAGAAAGTGTAGAGGATAAATCAAGGAATTGAACTGTATACCTGTAAATTATCATTGTAAATTTCATAAAAGTATTTGACTTAGCTTTACTTGATTACAAAATGAGATGAAACAAATGAAACCCCGCGGCGATAAAGGACATACAAAAAATGACCGTAGGACACCGTGGGAAGTGTTGGTACATGGGTTGAAATCACTATCACGACGTTTTAACATCGTTTGTTTTCATTATTTCTAATATTGGAATATGATATGGAACTTAAGTTAACTTATGATACATTGTTAAGTTTGAGTTATTTAAGTAAGTGTGTAAATATTTAATTGTATGTTGTCCCTGTATTACTCGATATTTTTAGCTATCTTACGCATTATTTACCTAAATAAAGCACAATGCCTCTAAAAGAAAATCTTTAGCAGTTAAAGCTCAAGAACAGAAATAAAAACGGGAACTAGAAATCTCGGAAATCGCGGGAATTGTAAATAATGTTTCACTGGCTAAACCTTGTGCTTACTTCCTTACTGGCACACTATTTTTAACCTAAGCTCAAAACCACATTTGTTATTTCAACGAGCGAGGTCTAATGTTCACAGAACTACTAGTTATTTTGAACTCATTAATATCAGAGCAATACATTCGCCCCTGGTTTTCCTTTGGCGAAAACTTACTCTACATGCACTCTGTGCAAATTTGGCAAAAACATTAAAAAAACTTAACTGTTTTATAATAATAATGACTCACACAAAAGAAGTTTAGTCGGACTGTGTTCTTTTTTGTTTGTATTTGAGACGAATCCAGATTTTGTATAATTAACGACCGTATCTGCAGATAAGTTCCCCCCTACTAAACCATTCGGTTGACATCAGTCAAACATTTATTTAACGTATCTTCTATTTACGTCTCGTGAAATGTAAAACGTCTAAAGACAATCACTTGATAATATTGACGTTTCTTGGGACCAACAGATTCTAAGCGGTTTTCTACATGACGACATTCATGCTGTAATGCTATTAGATGACGTCATTGTAGGCTAGCTGTTGCCTGTAATCCAGCATGCAAAATGTCTGCAAGAATAGAGTTTTACCGTGAAGTTGTCTGTTGTGACTTGTGCTCTAGACGTAGTTTTACAAAATATGATTGCTTTGAGGAGCAATTATTTGCTGTTCGTATCCGATCTTCGGAATGTACTTATTGCTTACACTGCCCATTTGAAATTAATGCACGCGCTCCGTTTCGCCCCTAAATTAGGCGTTTTGGGGAATTTAGATTTGGAAAACAATAATTACCTTGGATTATTTCGGTGCGAATAGTGGGGTTTCACTTGAAACCAAGTGTATAAGCAGAAGGTCGCTGTAAGTATCGCAAGTCTCTTACAGCCTGTGGCCTATATGGATTGAACCTGTGATGTTCCCCTCGGCTCCCTTCTGGGACATTCCATGCAAATTCATTAGTCCAGTCTGCTACAGTCGGACCGTAGGCGTAGGTTCAAACCTGGTTAATGGCTGTCGATTTTTACTCCATTTTATTCATTAGTACAACTGCCATAAAACCAATTTAAAAATCTTTAGTAGGTTTTACTTTCTCCACCCTATACGTAGTATATGGAGAAAGTATTGTTTTCGTAAAAATGTTCGAATTTGAATTTTCAGTTGAATTATCTGTTTTGGTGCTCCCAGAACCCCAAAAAATTGTTTAGTGCAATTATCTGTGTTGGTGCTCCCTGAACCCAAAAATATTTTTAGTGGAATTTTTTTGTTTTGGTGCTCCCTGAACCCAAAAAAGTGTTTTTAGAGTGGTGTCTGTCTGTCTGTATGTATACACGACCAGAGAGGACACTATTGGTCCGATTTTCATCAAATTTGGTATGTAGGTACTAAACCCTAATATCTCCTGGCTTTTTTTCATTTTTTGGAATTTTTAATTTTTAAGGGTAATTTACCCCTAAAGCCCATAAAAAACGACAAAAATGCAAATTTCTCAAAAACGGCTCTAACGATTTTGATCAAATTTTCAGTACTTATAGTGCTTAAGATGCCAAACAAAATGACACCACCCGCTTTTATCAAAACTTCGGCGTTTTATAATTATGGTGAAATGTTTAAAAATATACAAGTTTGTGTTGTCAATCTAGCATCGCGGCGGCGGCCGCACGGGGTAGCACCACGGTAGCGAGCACGGCCAGTAATTCAAAGGTCGCGCGATCGAATCCCGCCTGGGACAATAATTTTTTTATACGATTGACGTAGGTAGAATATTATTTTTTTGTTTTGTTCTAAAAATTAGTAAAAATAAAATGATTAAAAACAATATTATTTTGACTACAGTAAGTTGGGAGAAAGTTTATGTCAGTTAACTGATACCGTTTATTTAATTATAGGCTACTGTATTTCAATTATTAAGCCTTTTTTGAGTAGCCTACTAAAAGCTGTATTTCCTATGTCGGCATCAATCTTAATTGATTAAATTTTGAATTACACAACTTTTAAAATGTAAGGTTGCTGGATAACCTTACCTTTCTCCTTTTTTTTCTGAATATAGGCCTATTCATGTGTAAAAACGTGTGTCTCTTTAGTGATTAAATCATAATACAAAAATTGTTTCAAATGTATACGATATAGTTTTAGCGTTAGTAATTGATATTTAAAATAACTTATTAGAGTGCATTTTATTTTGTTTGCGTTTCTCGTCTATTATTAAATTTAGATTTCCCGTTTTATCAGCCACACGAGGTCCAATTGAATTACCATTCCATTTACAGATCTGAACGGATAATTACGTCATTGGGGTTTGGGGTGAGTCATCAGTATTGAGGGTGAACCATGAATGTCATGCATTATCTCTAAACGGAAGGGGACAAACGTGATATAAACAGTTGAATATCTGTAGGTGCTTCACCGTTAAAACTGTAGTCTATACTCATATTATAAAGAGGTAAAGTTTGTTTGTTTGTTTGTTTGTTTGTTTGTTTGTATGTAGGGGGTAATCTCTGGAACTACTAAACCGATTGAAAAAAACAGTTTTACTAATAAAAAGCTACACTATCCCTGAGTAACATAGGCTATAATTCATTTCGATAAAAACCTTTTTTTATTCCAATATTTGTAAATTTATTTGGAAAAAATTCTTAGGTTAGGCCCAGAATGATAAATCAACACATGTATTTACATTTATTACCATAGCAACCAATTGATAACAGATAATATAGCTATTAGCTCCAATATTTCCGTTAACAGCTGATTTCAAATTTGGAAGCAATTATTGTTCTATTTCTAGCTTTTAGGTTAGGGTTTTTAAGTGTACACCTGAGCCTTGCTGGTTCTTTTAACCATTATTATATCTGCGATTATAAAATATAAGAAATAATTTAATTTGAACATTTGACATTATTTACCATCTTAGTTTTGAGGTTATTATTAATCCTACACCTTTATTATAAATATAACATAACATATGTTTTTAGAAGGTTCCATTGGGGGTTGGCCTGCGGAGCACGCAGGGGTCTCCCCTAGTGTTTAATAAAAGTAGTTGGTTACCTAATGAAAAGGTATCCATTTTTTGCTAATGATCGTATTGTTTTATATTTTTCCTTACAATTTAGTTTGATTTTAAAAATAAACTTTGTGCAGGAGTATCAACCGAGTGTGAATGTAATTTGTCGAAAATATGTAGGAGGTTATGGTTTAGCCAGCATTCAATAGTAATACACCAACCCAAGCAATACTCGGTGTATCCTGAATCGTCTCGTGGGCGTGGTCAAAGACGAATCGTAATCAGTTGTATTTTTTTTAGCGAATTTCCATAGGAAAAATGAGCTATTGCAGTGGCCCTTATGGTGAGACCCAAGGTCGGGAGTAGCAAATGAGCACCGATCATGGTCCCCAGAACACGTTTTGGGGTGTCATTAAAATTCATCAATGCTTTGTGTATTGAAGACAATCCCAATATGTGGAATGGCGTGCGAAGCACGCAATGCTTTGTGTATTGAAGACAATCCCAATATGTGGAATGGCGTGCGAAGCACGCAATGCTTTGTGTTATTGAAGATACTCTCAATATGCGGAATGGCGTGCGAACCATTTTGCAGCTATTCAGCACCGTCGTGAATAGTCCTATTTCCCAAATTGTTGGTCGAAACCCTAAAATATCGGTCTATAAACTTAATTTTGGAAATTTGCTCAACTCACGTCAGCGGTTCAGCTGCGTGGTCGAATTATTTAAATTTCTTATTCTTCAAATGTGTTATAGTTTTAAGTAAATTATAATTTAATTCCTCTTTGAATGTTTTTATTGTAATGAAAAACGTAATTTATTGTAATTAGACATGTATGAAAATAAAAATCTCATGTTTTTAAATATGTTCCCCATAATTATTATAAACTAATAATGGTTTACGTAATATTTTCTATATAAATTCCATAACGAGGCCACTTGCTCTTGTTTACAAAATATGGGCCTTCGTAAAATAATGTATTACACGTTTTGTTTTAATTACATTCTCATCTTTTAAAATCCTCCAGTTTACGTTAAATTTTTGTGAGTTTAAATTTACAATCTACTTTTTAGTAAATAAATAAATCACTGAAGTAACATGGTATAACGTCTGTTTAAAAAAGTGTTAACACAAATGTGTGTTTTTACATGTTTTATAAAATCTAATTTTGTTTAACACAAAAATTTAAAAAAAAATTAATTTAATACAGTCTAAAATCGAGCGTATAATTGTATTACATTTGAAAATCACCAGTGTATATAATTACTACGCTACGTGATCATGAATATCAGATATTATTAATTTAGAACAGAATTAAAAGTTTGAATTCTTTCAAACATGTTTTATATTAAATTTTCAAAACGTAAATTTCCTTACAAATGTTACGTTACCATACATTTCCAGTCTAGTGTTAATAATTAAAGTCAAATGATTAATTTAAGAAAATATTTATCGTAGAAAATAATGCTTGTAATTTATAATTATTATACTAACTATTATATTTAAAAATAAACGGTATCAGTTAACTGACACAAACTTTCTCCCAA
>JAGFPH010017450.1:6947-17664 GCA_018207615.1 Philaenus spumarius | reverse complement strand
GGGCGAAAACCTTGCGATCCCAAAAAAGAGAGGTTTGCGCGTGGCAAGTGGCGCCCAACGCGTTGGCTCGTGTGACAAATAATATTTTAAAGTTTAAAATAATTATTTCTCACTGAGACAACGAACGAACAGTTTAAAGGTGATCTGAGGGTAGCTGACCTGGTAAATATAAGAGTAATTGTAAGAAGTGTAGCAATAAGAGTGATTAATTTAGAATATAAAAGATTAGGGAATTTTAACAAATTTTTTAAAATCATAAAAAATGGCAACTCCAAGCGGACAGAAAAAAGGGGAGGAAGAGGAGATTAAAAAATTGTTAAAAGTAATGTTAGCAAAAGAGAAAGAGCGGGAGGATAGGGAGAAAGAACGCGAAGCCAAGGAGTTAGTAAAAGAGCAGGAAAGGGTAGCGAGGGAGAAAGAACGTGAAGATAGGGAGTTATTAAAAGAGCAGGAAAGGGTAGCTAGGGAGAAAGAACGTGAAGATAGGGAGTTATTAAAAGAGCAAGAACGGGTAGCTGAAAAATTAGAACGCGAAGCTAGGGAAAAAGTAAAAGAGCAGGAAAGGGTAGCTGAAAAATTAGAACGCGAAGCTAGGGAGAAAGAACGCGAAGCTAGGGAGAAAGAACGCGAAGATAAAATTTTAGGAGCCGTAGGGGGAATAAGAGAAGAGGTACAGAAAGGGATGGAATTTATTCAGGGCAGAGTAGACCATTGCGAAGTAGAGATAGCAGACATAAAAGAAGACATTGTACAGATTAAAGAGTTAGGAAGAACAAATAGGGATAGAATAGAAGAAGTAAACGCGAATGAAAAGAAATTAGAAACGACAGTTAAAGCGTTAGAAAAAAGGGTTAGGAGTTCTAGCACAGCCCATGGTGTGGCAGGGGCAGAAAAGCGCGTAGTTTATATCCATGCTAGTAAAGAAGGGGAGCACAAAGTTCAAGAATTTTGGGGTACACCAAAGGAAAGTCCCATGAAATTTATAACGGATATGGAAGACCTTTTTAATGAGATAGACCCTTTGTTAGATGGCGAAGAAAAGTTAAAAGTAATCGAGAGATACTTGCGAGGTGCAGTAATAGATTGGTGGTCCATTGTAAAGAGGGATAGCACAAACTATGGGGAATTTAGAGCAAAATTTTTAGAGAATTTCTGGGGCTACCAGGCACAACAAATTTTGCGAAATCAAATAGAGAATGGGAGATATAATGATCGCGGTTCTATGACAAGAGTAGAATATTTTTGTAAAATGGTAACAAAGGCCCGGTATTTAGAACCTGCTATTCCGGAGAAATTTGTAATAAATAGATTGTTGAGGCATTTTGACCAGAGAATACGGGTAGCTAGCGTAGGAAAGCCAAGCGAAAGTTTTGAAGAGGCTATAGAACTTTTAAGAGCTTTTGAGGCAATGGAGAGGGAAAATAGGCGAGACACTAGAGACGAATATCCGCGAAACCAAGGGAACCTAGACAGGCAACCAACGCGTAATACGGACTCTGGAAACCTTCCTAAACACCCATACCCCAGATCCTATGAGAATCAACCTAGCACAAGCCAAACCCAGTACCCTAAGAAACCTATTCCATCAAATCAAAATTCCAAACCTAGTCCAAAAAACTAACGAAGTTGGTCTCTGGGAAAGGAAGATTGGAATCAAAGGTACAAAATAATTATACGGAATCAGGGACCGCGAGAATAAATAATAAAAGGAGCCATTTACAATTTAAACTGCAGAACATTTCATTGAATATTAGGGAAGAGTTATTAGAAGAGCCAAATAACACCTATTTACCAAAAGATAAGATCAAATGTCCGGAGGTAGAGGTCAAAATTCATGAAAGTCCATTGTGTCTTGAACTGGACACGGGGGCAGAATATTCATGTATTCAAGCGGAGTATTTTGAACAGTTAAAAATAAAGGGTTATAGATTTTTAGAGCTACCAGTAATGAATGTAGAGGTAGTAGGGGCAATAGGAAATAGGAGAGTAAGGGTAGCCAAACAAACAATGATACCCATAAACTTTGCAGGCAAAACAATAGAAGGTATCTTCTTAATAGTGCCAAAATTAACGACTAAAGCTATATTAGGATGTAATATGCTAAATAGGCTAAAAGCAAAAATTAATTTAGAAGAAGAATTTTTAAAAGTCATAATTAAAGGGGAAGAAATAAAAGTTAATTTTAAAACAAAGGAGGAAGCTAAAAGTAAACAAAGCGTTAAACAAATAGAGGGAAATAGAAAAAATTTCATAGGAGTAAAGAAATTGAGATTGGATGAAGAAAACCGTTTTAATAACAACTTTAAACGAGATTTGATGAAATGTGGAAACATTCAACAAGTCGGTGATCCAAATCCGGGTATGCGAGAGAAAGGGGCATGTCTGTTGTCTATTAAAACCAAGATAGACGTAAAACAAAATTGTAGGAAAGGCGAACAAACCAAAAGTAAAAATTCCAAAGGTTATGAGTTAGGAAATTTCAGTAAGGGAGAGATGAGTGTTAAAGGGTTAGAGCCGATGAAAAAGATACGGAATAACCAAGGTTTAAGTGAGGTGTTATTGAAGGGAGAAAATCAGGGCAACCAAAACTTAAAGGATCGTTCAGAAATACTGCGATCTAGGGAGCTGGAAACGTTGAAAGAGATACGTGAAAGCAAATGGGGTTTAACACAAAAGGTCTGTAAATCAATAGAAATAAATAAAAGGAGAATTAAGCAAGTAATTAAAAAAGGGAGATTTGTGAGCAATAGCCAACGTGGAATTAATACTAAGGTGAGGAAACCTGTTCAAAAAACAAAGTACAGCAAGGTAAACAAGTTCGGAAACAAACCGAAGGCTAAAATGAAATACAAAGTAGTAAACAAATTCGGAAACAAGCCAAGAACTAAGATGAAAACAATAGTGTAAATAAACTTGTAAATAACACAATTCATAGGCAAGTGACAATCGAAGTGCAGAAGGGAAACCAGTCTTCGAAAACTAGGCCAGCAGCAAGGAAGTGGAAGTAAACAAAAAACATCCGTCAAACCAAAAAAAAAAACATCCGCAAAACATAAACATCAACATCCTGCATAACACAACCAGTCGCCGACCCACAGAAGTGAAGCGATGAGAAATAGGAAAGAAAGGAAAGCCATTAACATTCACAATGCTACTGGGTAAATAACAATTTCCGTAGAACATGACCACCGAGAAACATCGAGGGGAGAGACAGAAAGCGTTGGTAGACAAATTGGAGTTGTTATTTTGAACCTTTTAAAGTCATTGCAAAGTAATAATACATTGTGAGTTTTGAAAGGGGCAGTAGGTCATGGGTTTTTTCATTTTTACTTAACATGATTGTTTGCTACAATTAATTGTTAGTAGTTAAGGAAATAGTATTAAGACATGTGTTTCAGATAGCAAGGCCAAATACAACCAGATGTTGTGACTATATAAAATTGTGTTATAAATGTGTATTTAGGACAAAAGTGGACTAAGGTGGACATAAGGTGTACGAAAGGTACGTGGAAATTTGTATAAATGTTAGGTTAAGGAAATATTGTATAAATGTAAAATGTAGAAGAAAGTGTTACTAAAACAGATTTTTAAGAATTAAAATCAGTTTTTAAAGGGGGGGAATAATTGGAACGGCCAATTGACCGATCCAATTGGGGTTAATTAATTACATTAATTAAAATAAATTCAAAGTCAAAATAACAAAGGATTAAAGCCAAAGGGTGTCAGAAAAGCCCAAAATGAAGATAAAAAAGTAGTTTCCAATGTGAAAATAGTATTTAGTAATAGTTTTTGAAATTGTGTTAGTTAAATAAGTGCAGACTATGACGTATGCATTAGCGACAAGACCAAGCCAAAACCTTGCAGGACCTGACAGGAATTGACTTGTCCAGTCTTGTCTAAATTTGGTAGAAATGAATTAGCATTGAAAGATAGGGGTTTGTAATTTTATAAAAAAAAGTTGTTATTATTAGATTTATGTTAAAAGGAGAGTTAAATAAGCAAGGAGTAATAAAAATAATTTTGTTATGATAATTTGTTAAAAAGTTATAGACAAAAATGCAAGCGTAAACAAATCGATTTTGCAGAATTTGAATAAAATCCAAAAACAAAGTAGAGTCATTTGTAGAGTTAAAAAGGGTTAAGAAAATAAAGTAATAAAAAATATAAAGTTATAAAGTTTTATAGCTAAAAAATAAAGTGTAAAGTCATTCTTGGGCATAAAAAGGCCAATAACTCATAAAGTTCAAATGTAATTAAATCATAAAAAATAGCATTAAATAGAGTCAATAATAGGGCATAATCAAGCCGAAGTTCAATATAAATAAATAAATAGTTTTGTAAAGATAAAATAAATTAATAAAATTTTTTATTAATTCATAATAAATACAAGGGAGATTAATTAAAGGGAAATATTGATAAAATAGGGTATATATATGTGTAATAAATTGTAATGCCATGTGAGATATGAAAAGAGCGTTAAAGGGGGGGAATGAGACGCCGAAAACCAAACGAAGCCAATTAGAGTAACATCAAGCTGAATAACTAGACAACCAAACAAGCTATCAAAAAACCAACACCAGATTTACGCGTTTCAAGACCAACCGAAGAGGATACAAGCAAGAAAAAATGGAAAATTTCAAATTTACAGGAAATAAATTTCAAAATTTAAGCAAAACTAACGAAGTCTATAACTCAAGAAGGAAGAGGAGTAGAAACACCATTCGAATTCCAGGGAAACCAGAAAACGTCAACCAATCCATAGAAGTCAACAAAATCAAAATCCGACCACGCAAAAAGAAGTTATAGAGTTTGGGTGAAATCAATGCAAAAATTGTCAATCGACAAGTTCATACAGGCACGCAAGGCCCAGGCCGCGAGGGGAAGTGACGTCACCGGATCCACTACGAAGAGCAAAACATTGAAATTCAATAAATGAAGATAATAATTAAATTAGGCCTAATCGATGGGAAATAAAGGCACTAAAATTCATCAAATAAATCAGGAAATATATTAAGACCAAAAAATATATTTCTAAAGCAAGAAACCAGGATTTCTTGTTACATAGAGGAAGATGCTGGTTTGACAAGGAAAAAGTCGACGATAGAAGCCTGCATCCCCTTTAACATCAGTTTAGCACGGAACGCCGACGAGAAGACATCTGACCAAGCTCCGAGGGTACTTAGAGAAAGTCAAAGGGCGATCAGTTCTCGGGGTGCGTTACGTTTCTAGCTCCGGCCTAAAGCTAAGTCGGGTCGTGATAATTTCGGGAGAAGAATATCCATATAAACGGCCTATCTTGCCAAAAGATACTACAATCAACTGGGAGAGGACAACTTTAATTAAGTCCAGGAGAAGACAACTGTAAGCCGAAGAAACCATTCTGGGGACCAAGGAGAACAACTTTAAATCGCTGGAAATCAACAGAAGGAATTACGCGTCGAACTTCTTGTGTTCTGTAAGTGGCAAACGATCATTGTTACTTATAATTTTAAATAAATCCCTTTTTTACAAAATAATAAATAAATTAAAATAAACTAAATAAATAAATTCAAGTAGATTCTGGGGAAATTGAATAAAGTAAACTCGTTTAGTAAATTTCATTACTCACAATGGCAAATCGTCGTATGTAAATAATATAATCATTAATATACAAATTTTAATTAATAAATTAATTAATCACTTTGCTACTTTTCAATATATGTAATTATAAGTTAAAGATTAATAAATTTCATTGTGTTTTTGATAATAATAATTTGTTGTTTCAAAGTTAATGGATTTATGTTAAAAAATAAATCGTTTTTGAGTTTTCAGTAGAAAATTTTTGAATATATAATTTACAAATCCAATCAAATTAATCCTAAAACCATTCAGTGCTCTAGTGTAATTAAGTCAGCAGGTGAGTTATTCACGGATCACTACAAATTTAACTCCAAAGGGAACGATCCCGAAAAAGAGTCTAGAATTGAGCTAGTGTACTACACAAAAGACAAAAAAGGTCTAACTAATTTAAATTTAAAAAACTTAAGAATAGGAAACAAAAAGTTTTCCTTTTCTTGCCCTCGCCAAACCTATCAAATTGTTCTAACGGGGTAGGTAGTACAACGGAACAACGTCAAATAAGGCCTGAAAACACTTGGGTGTTATTTGATGAGGGAAAGTGTAAAGTTAACAACAAAAGGTTGTGTTTATTGAATAAATTAAAAGGGTAGGGAGGTTTGCGCGTGGCAAGTGGCTCCCGAACGTGGGGCGAAAACCTTGCGATCCCAAAAAAGAGAGGTTTGCGCGTGGCAATACGTTCGCCAGTTCGGACGGCCGGATCTGTTCATAACTTTTACGTGCAATCCTAAATGGACCGACATAACTCTGCTCCTAAAACAATATCAAAAACCGCATGACAGGCACGACATTATAGCGCGGGTTTTCCACTTAAAAGTGAAGAAGATCATGAAGCTCCTTACTCAGGGATGTGTCTTTGGCAACACCAGGTGTCATATGTATTCTGTGGAATGGCAGAAACGAGGCCTCCCACACGTTCACATTCTTCTTTGGCTGGAAGAAAAAATAAGGCCTGAATCGATTGACAAAGTAATAAGTGGTGAAATACCTGACCCACAACTCGACCCTATCCTGCATCATATTGTCAAAACTACCATGATCCATGGCCCATGTGGATCTCTCAACCGGAACTCACTCTGCATGGCTGAAGGAATGTGCACCAAGAAATATCCTCGCCCTCTATTAAAGGAAACTCAAACAGGGGAGGATAGCTATCCTAAGTATCGCAGGCGGTCCCCTGCAGATGGTGGCTTCACTACCAACGTCAATGGTGTCGATATTGATAATCGCTGGGTGATGCCTTACAACCCTGTTCTGTCTCGCACCTTCTCAGCCCACATTAATGTTGAGTTCTGTAACTCTGTTAAATCAATAAAGTACATCTGCAAGTATGTCAACAAGGGCTCTGATCAAGCATCGTTCACTGTTACAGAGTTAGATGAAGTGACGAGGTACGAGACAGGACGTTATATTAGTAGTTCTGAGGCAGCCTGGCGCATTCTATGCTTCCCAATACATGAAAGGTTTCCGCCAGTCATGCATCTTGCTGTACACCTTGAAAATGGCCAAAGGGTTTATTTTACGGAAGAAAATGTATTTGAAAGCATTAGGAATCCCCCCAAAACTACACTCACAGCATTTTTCGAACTGTGCAAAGTTGATAGTTTTGCAAAAATACTGTTGTATAATGAAGTTGCTTCATATTACGTTTGGAAAGGCAACACTTTTGCAGGAGGAAACAAGGGAAGGCCGTGCCAGGCTATCCAGGAGTTAAGAAAGACCATGTTCTAGGTAGAGTTTACACAATTCACCCTGGCAACTCAGAATGCTTTTACTTGCGACTCCTATTACACCAAATTCGAGGTCCTGTATCATTTACATCTCTTAGGAATGTGGCAGGGGTAGTGCACCCTACATTTCAAGCAGCGTGTCGAGCATTGGGCCTGCTGGAAGATGATGCACACTGGGACTGCACTTTGGCAGAAGCTTCCATCTCTGACTCTCCTCAAAAGATCCGCGAGCTATTCTCTGTTATGTTGGTATTTTGTCAACTTGGAGATCCCATAAAACTATGGGAAAATCACAGAGAATGTCTCGCGGAAGACCTGATAATACAAATTGAAAGAGAAAGCGGTGGTGCCCAGTTGGTTATGGAAGTTGTATATAATGATTGTCTGGTCCTTCTTGAAGACATAGTCATGGCCACGTCTGGCCATCCGCTCCAACATTACGGCCTTCCATCACCAATAAGAGATCAGAGAGCTGTAGTAACCAACCGGATTTTTGTTACGGAGTCAGCTTATAACACCATTCATCTGTCCGAAGTAGTTACTAATAACATCATAAAACTTAATAAAGAACAGAAGAAAGCTTACGATGAGATCATGTACAGCATAGATTCACACTCTGGGGGTCTGTTTTTCCTAGATGCTCCTGGTGGCACCGGAAAAACATTTTTAATTAATTTGTTACTGGCCACTGTTAGGAGTACAGGAAACATCGCGATTGCAGTTGCTTCTTCTGGGATTGCTGCTACATTGCTTAATGGAGGCAAGACAGCTCACTCTGCCTTCAAGTTGCCTTTTAATTTTAATTGCTGTGAGTCTGCAATCTGTAACATCTCTAAGCAAAGTAAAATGGCTCAGGTTCTACGAAATACTAAACTTATTGTGTGGGACGAGTGCAAGATGGCACACAAAGGAGCTGTTGAGGCACTAGACAGAACACTCCAGGACATACGGAACCATAACCAAATAATGGGTGGGGTGACTGTGCTTCTGGCTGGTGACTTCAGACAGACCTTACCTGTGGTATCGCGGGGCACACAAGCGGATGAGGTGAAGGCCTGTCTCAAGTCATCAATCTTATGGCCCAAAGTTAAAGTCCTGTCCTTAAAAATGAATATGCGTGTTCGTCTTCAGGGTGACTTGAGAGCAGAGGAGTTTTCAAAGTTACTTCTAAATATTGGTGATGGCAAGTTGGAGGAAAATGAAGGAAAAATAAACATACCTGACAACCTTTGCTCTGTGGTGGAAGATCTTATTAGCTTAATTGACCAAGTATATCCCGATATTTGTCAAACCCAAAGTCACGATGCTTCTTGGCTAAAAGAGAGAGCTATTCTCACTCCAACCAATGACTCAGCAATTTCTATAAACCTGAATTTATTGGAGAAGCTCTCAACTGAGAAAATAAAATATGAGTCTGTGGACTCAGTGGTGGATGTTGAAGATGCTGTACACTATCCTTTGGAGTTTTTGCACACCCTCAATCCACCAGGATTACCACCTCATATCCTTCTCCTTAAGATCGGTGCTCCAATAATGCTGTTGCGTAACCTTAATCCTCCAAAACTGTGCAATGGGACAAGATTGCAGGTGACAGCTCTGTTCAGGCACGTCATTGAAGCGACAATATTCACAGGCATTGGCCAGGGAGAAACTGTTTTCATCCCTCGCATTCCTCTCATCCCTACTGATTACCAAGTTCAATTTAAACGGCTGCAGTTCCCAATTGCACTTTGCTACGCTATGACTATTAACAAGGCACAGGGACAGAGTTTGAAAGTATCTGGCATAGATCTGCGGAGTGACTGTTTCTCTCATGGACAGTTGTACGTTGCGTGCTCCAGAGTCAGTTCTCCGGACAGCTTGGTAATCCTTCAGCCTGAGCGGAAAACCAGGAATTTAGTTTACAGAGGGGTCCTAACAATTGAGTAGGGTGGAAGAATCTGCGGGATAAATTAGATAGAAAAAAGCCTTGACTGTTGATAAAGCGGAAGTTAAAACCTACCATAATATCCTATATGCTCTCAACATTGCCAATGTAATTAAGTGAAAGTCAAACTTAGCAAAAACTTTAAATTAAAACGATATTTTTAAAGCTTTTTCGTGTTAGATAGTAGTTTACAGGAATACCATTTTCAGTGCTTTCCTAAATAGCGTAGTCGTTTTTTTCATGACCACAGTAGGATACGCACGGGTATTCAACGAACACTTAAAAAGAATACAATTATTACGGTAAAAAGACTGAAAATACTAACCACCACGGGCAACGCCGTACGGGTCAGCTAGTATACTTATATAGCAGATCAAAACTGGTGTATAAGTATATATTTCGAGATGCACGGTAATATTGTGTTCCAACCTAATTGTCACTGGTCGCCAGCATCAGTGCATAGTCAAACCCCAGATGGTTATTGTTAGTGGTTGTTCAGTAAATGAAGAGATAATTTAATTGAATTTTTTAGAGAAAAGCTGAGTTACGGGGAATTTTCAAACTATTTCCTCTCCAGTTTATGTGGATGATAAAAACGCAAACAACAATTAAACACAATAACAACAAATTTCAAACAAGCAGACGTTATGTTTTCAAAATTAAACGCTTATAGAACTCAATTATTGACCTATTAGTTCTAACGATCGCAAAAAAAAAAGAAAGACTATTTGAGAGAGAACAAGTTTTCTAATTTTCTTATCTCTTATTGTTTCGATAAATGTCAGTTTACGTCATCTCTAGGGATTTCCCAATACCTGATACTGCAATATGTTTTCTCCGCGCAAAGGAATAAGGATATAGTCCCTGGAGATATTCTTCCTGTAATAGAATACGCCATCTGTAAGTGACATTTATTGTTCGGATTCTGCGAGAGATTGTTTTTGAGTAAAATAATTCTATAACTCAGCTGAACCCGTTATGTGTGTCTAGCGGATTTTTAAAAGTACATCTATGTTTTAGGCTTTCAACCAACTATTTCGGAAATTGTTCTAATAACGAATGTTCTGCCCCGGCTCACGCTTTGCTTAGTTACGATCGGATTATGGAAAGAGCTTGTTAGTTTACACTTC
The DNA here is from genome assembly GCA_018207615.1 of Philaenus spumarius. Taxonomy (NCBI): domain Eukaryota; kingdom Metazoa; phylum Arthropoda; class Insecta; order Hemiptera; family Aphrophoridae; genus Philaenus; species Philaenus spumarius. The sequence continues at coordinate 7,261 of JAGFPH010017450.1, read as the reverse complement.
GACCTGCAACTTCGGATTATGGAAAGAACTTTGTGAGTTAAAACTTCGACCTTGCAACTTCGGATTATGGAAAGAGCTTTGTGAGTTAAAACTTCGACCTTGCAACTTCGGATTATGGAAAGAGCTTTGTGAGTTTACACTTCAACCTTGCAACTTCGGACTATGGATAGAGCTTTGTGAGTTTACACTTCAATCTTGCAACTTCGGATTATGGAAAAAGCTTTGTGAGTTTACACTTCGACCTTGCAATTTCGGATTATGGAAAGAGCTTTGTAAGTTTACACATCGACCTTGCAACTTCGGATTATGGAAAG
>JAGFPH010017449.1:0-17664 GCA_018207615.1 Philaenus spumarius | reverse complement strand
TTTTGCTTTTTTATGATTTCCACCGAGTCTCCACCAGGCATTTTGATTTGCTTATACGTGTTTAATAAATAAAAATGGGGCCGCAGCATCCACGTTTAGCAGACGGAATCAAACCTGAGTACTTTCACGAACTTTCTATAACGGTCCACTTTAAAAATGTTTGACAGTAGAACATTTATTGACCAACTGCACGGTACTGAAAGCAGAAGACACTGTCCCGTTAAACTCATGTGTTTATCAACACCCAAACCTACCCTCTGATTGGTTAAACATCGGCAAATACAAATACAGCTGGTCTTGTTATTAATCTCATGCTTTCTACCGCTACAATTTGAAAATAAAATTCAATCTGTCCAAACTTTATACAATCTATAAAGTACAATATTTTTCAATTCACACTCTTAAATTTTCAAAAGAAAAAATGCATAACCTATCAAACTATTATAAACGTGACCCAAATAATTAAATTGTAAAATATTGTAAAAACTTATATAAAAAATAATTCCCTACATAATAATTATAGGCTACTAAATATTACAGTATATAATTTCGTAACACATATACAGAGTGCCACAAAAAACCTTAGCAGTATATACAGGATCGTATTGTACACATAAGAAATAAAAGGTACCAGAAACTGGCACATACTTTCTCACAAACATATTTAAATTATTAAACAGATTCACTCTGTAACTTCATAATTAATTGTACTAAAGCAGGAGAGGGGACCATTAAAGTAAGAGAGTAACTAATAAATATTATTATTATTTAAGCTAGAGAGAAAACTATTCGATCGTTTTCGAACAAAATTGCACCAAACATGTCAATTAGGCCTGTATAGATGCATGAAAAAAGGTTTTGAAAAATTTTGAAAAACAACCCTCTTTTTACCAAAAAAACTCCAAAAATCTGTTATTATTATTATTACCTAAACGAGAATTTCTAGAAAGATGCGCTTTTTTGCATATGGTAGGGTACATTAAGGGCTACAAATAAACCAAATTTTATCAAAATCTTTAGAGCTATTTTTTTATAAAAAAAATAACTGATTTTTGGGGGATTGATTTCAACATCTTCAAAACCTATTTTCATGCACCTATAGGGGCCTAATTGACATGTTTGGTGCAAATTTGTTGGAAATCGATCGAATAGTTTTCTCTCCAGCTATGTATACACACATATACATTTTGTAAAAATCACTTTTTTAAACTCTGGGGGTCCCAAAACGGATAATTCCACAAAAATCTCAACATCGATTTTTTTTGCGATCACCATACTTTCTCTATACTATAGTATAGTGAAAAAGTAAAAATTCAAATGTTCGGTAACTCTTTTTCGAATTCGGCCTAGTTTAGTCGCAATCCATCATTTTGTTTTTTACAAAAACTGACAGTACCTACAGAAATAAATAAGATATAAAATTTGGTAAAGCATTTTGTATGTTACGATTTACGAGTGTAGCAAACACAAAACACACATAGCACAAAAACACAAAAATACACATTAATTTTAATGTATGACGACCTCGATTGAGTAATTTTGTGTCTGATGATGGGATAAAAGTCCCGAAACGCGTCACTAACGAATATAAAGATGAGGTCACGTGACGGAAGAAAAGAAGGTAAGAAACTTTATTTTTAATAAATCAGTGACCTGGATACTGAAAATGAATTCATTATTTTAAAATTAGCCTAAAACCAACATTTTAGAGCAAAGGATTTTATCTTATTTATTAAAGCTATAAGAATTATATAATTTTGGTGGTTCAGCTTCTTCCAACTGAGGAAAGAGTCATAGTTATATGCTTCAGCAAAAAAGAAATACCAATAAACTTGCCGCCGGGATATGGTACAAAAAACGTTTAGTATATGTGAGTCTCGTTGGAACAATACCATCTAGTGGGGATTCGCTGACCCCCAGATTAAGAGTGCTCACATGTCCACTTAGGTGAAATTTCTATTCATCACTGAAGACAACACGATCCAGAAAATCTTCATCGTCAAGCAGCAACATATAATTTGCAAAGTTGGCATGTAAACTGTAGTCTATAGGCTTTAGAGCTTGTAACAACTGCAAACGATAAAGACGGAAGCGTCTCCTTAAAACTCCCCACACAGACGTCACTGGAACTGTTAATTCACGACTAGCCTTCAGAACTGATTTCTCGGGGCTATGCGTGAAAAACTCTCTCACTCATTCAACATGTTTTTCAGTCACCTTTGATCGTCCCGTAATCTTCCCTTTGTAAAAATAACTGGTGTGTTCAAACTGAAGATACCATTTACGGATGTTATTATCACCTGGAGGATTATATTCGAACTTAATAAGGAATGAACGTTGTACTGCAACTACAGATTCAGTCCTTACAAACTGTAAAACACAAAAAGCATTCTCGTCACTAGTCACCATCTTTACTACTAGCGCTTTCCAACGGAAAACAGAGGAAACAGTGCATACGCATCTGCACAGGTGTACCAACAACACTGTTTGAATTGCTATTTAATTTGATATATTATTTGTAAGTTAAATGTAATAAATACTACAAAGCCTTAAAAAACCGATATTTATTTTGAAACACCTGTTTATCATAAACTGTCTATCATTGTTTAAAAAAAAAAAACAATAAAGAAAGTCTGTATATTATTAAATACCACTCACTCACTGATTCATCACGAAATCTCAAAAACTACTGAACGGATTGGAACGAAATTTGGTATGTAGCTTCCTCTAGGGCCATAGGTGCTCACTAAGAAAGAGTTTTAAAAAATCGAAATCTTGGGGGGGGGGGGGGGGTTGAGGGAGGTCAAAGTTACTAAATCACGATTTCTCCAAAACTACCAAACAGATTGGAATGAAATTTGGTACGTAGCTTCCTCTAGGGCCATAGGTTCACCAGAATATTTATGCAATAGCGAAGCATTGCTGGGTCAACTAGTACTATTATATAACTGAAAAGTTGTTGCTAATGATAGATTGCATTGTGAGTTTTCAATAATGCATAAACTCCTATTACAGAATTTTAAATAAAATTTGTAGACAGAAAGTAGTTACAAGCTTAAAATTAAATGATTAAAATGTCTTTGTACCTAACAAAATTTGAGAGTTAGCACTTTTTTTTTAAGGTTGGAGTAAATACAGTTCAAGATTTTAAAGCTTGAATTGTTTTTACAAACTTTGTTAAAGTCAAGTTTAAGTAGACCATTATTCTTCAGTCTTTTGCTATCCTGATTCAGATTTAAAGTTCTTGGACTTTATCAAGTTTTGTACACTCTAGAAGTTGTTATTTAGTCACACATAATAGACACCAGAAAGAAGTTAAGATTTGTATTTTATTCAAGTGGGCTGCCAAACAATTATGATCAGTAAGACACAAAGTAGCAATACGATAGCTTCTCTTCAGAGTTTTTGTTGTGTTTCCACGGATTTGTGCTCCTTTTAGTCTTCACATGTTCTGTTTTGAAAGAGTTTCTTAACTGATTCCGCATTTAGATGAGTTTTTATTGTTCTAGCGCAGCTCCTTTCTTTGAAATGACATATGAAATCTTATTGCCTGCTACTTCCACATCAGAGGGTGCCTATTAAAAACACCTTATTTTCCCCAAACAGTTTAATTGCTTCTTTAATGATCAGTTTGAGAGTGTTTTTATTTAGGTTGGGCAACAGCTTTTGAGTGAATACCAAAAAAAATGTTTTTTTCCGAATTTGCGTAGCTTTTTAGCATTGTGTTTACATGCAATTTACATAAGATTTAGTAGTAATTTAAAGCATTTTTGCAGTAATGTCAAGTATGGATAAAAGTTTTGTTAAGGGTGATTCAAAAGAGCATGAGAGATCTTTTACATCCATTACTTTCCTAATAAATTATCTTCAACTCATTAGTAAATCAAGAATTACCCGGATAAATATAATTTGAACTATAATTTTCCTTAAGAATTTATAATCATTAACATGATATATTGATGAGATATTTATTTAATTGACAGATGTCATAGTTCATTCACAAACTTCAGAAATAGACAAATATTTTTACTATTATCAGCTGTTCATTGATGCATGTAAACCAATCAAGGCAAACATAATACAAGACATGGTCACAAGGAAACCCTATGCATGTCGCTATTTATTTAACCCAATTTTCCATAGGTGTAACCAGGACGATTATATTAGGGGGGGGGGGGGGGGGACAACAACTGGGGGATAAAATTTTAAAAATTAAGATAACACGTAGGCTTCTGAAAAGTAATTTAAAATGATATAAAATATGTATACTTTTTCCACTTATAATTGTTATTCAGGCCTATTTTAGAATAATTTCATCTGCTCTTAACTAGGCTTGTAGCTTATTATAGTGTAAAATATTTTAAGATAAAAGATACAAAACTTTATTATTGTGTGTAGTAATTAGTTACCTATTTATAAAACGTTAGATGTTGATTACAAAATTGACTAAAATCATAGTAAGAATTTTACTGGTTAAGAAAAACTTCAAGCAATTATCTTTTAATTATTGCAACGTTAATTATTAACAAAGAGAAAACACTTGGGTAATTAAAATTGTTTATTTAAAAGAAATAATTATAAACATTATTGACAAAAAAGTACTTTCCATACTGGACTCACAACTCACTGATAAACAGTAGTCCTCAATTTGCAGTATAATGCGATATATTTTAATTAATTATTCTTTTTCTAACAAAATTGTTGATAAAAACCAAAGTTGTTAAATTTATCAATAGAGTAGGCCTATGGAAGTAAATTTTAATAATTAAATCTGTTTTAAACTCTGAACAAAGTTAAACAACCTATTGGATTATTTTTACATCCAGAAAAGTGTTAACATCTTTATTATTTACCACAAAATGTAAAACACATTAAAAATAAGTCAAAGAATAACAAAAGACAGTCTACAAAGAGAATTAAACTACCGTATTGTATGCCAATAATAAACTAAGGCTCACACACACACTCATTTTACACTGTTATATTGCATGGATGAAATACTTTACTGCGTGAGGCTAGAGCAGACGACAAGCAGTGGGTTTGCGTTTGCAATACTGTACAGTACACACTCTGGGTAGTAGCCAGGATGATGGGGTGAGGTGATGCAGGGCAGTCGTGAGTCAGTCATCAACTACTTGGTAGCAACCACGACTCATCCCCGAAAAATATTTTCGTGAGCTGCCTCAGACCATGGGCACTATGTATGGACACTATTCTGCATCGTGCATCAAATAAAGTGCCTGTGTCCAGTTCGACCGAAGATAATGTCAGCAATATACTGATAATTTATTGTAGCTTGACTTTAACATAGGTGTTGAAAACAAGTTACTCTTAAGACCGTATTTTAATGTAAACAAAATGCAAAATATATTTTTTACAATGGGGAGGTTATAACCCCCCTGGATCATGCCATCTTCATTAGTATAACTGGCACAAAGTCAAAAATGTTGAAATGGTAATCACAAAATTAACTAATTGGTGATCTTGCACAAACTATTATTCACATTATAATGTAAAGTTAATTATTTTTCTTCATAAATAAATTAAACCTATTCACAACAAACCTTACTTTCTGAACCTACAGCCCAAGATGATCCTTGGTATTATGCTCCATCTCCTTTCTCTGTTCCTCATGTATCTCCTGCACACACTAGAGATGCACTTAAACCGTATGTAAGTGCATTATTGTTCAATGTGCACCATCCTTCTACATGGAAGATTCTTTTAGTAATCTTCAATTCAAAACTATCTTCATAGTCCAAATATGACTATCAATGTCTGGTACATCCTTTCTTTGTTCCTCTGTCAACATTTTTAATAATAGCAGCTTCTTACGAAACTCGCACGTTTCCTCTTGGGACAGGTGGGTACCTGCTGTTGGTCTCTCAGCGATGGCACGTCTCTCTTTCGAAAGTTTATTTGGCTCCTCAGGCGAGCTTGTAGATTGTCTCTGCTGGCTGGAACTTACAACTAAATAATGCTGGTTTGAGGTAAAGGCAAAAGACCCTCTCGCCAGTATATAGAGTCAGTTCTAGCACAAGATTGCTAACAGACTGCCTTATTCAACAAACCAAACTAGCGTCCCTTTCTCTTGTCTACCAAATTATTGTCTTCGGCGTATTCTTTGTGTGCAAAACATATGGCACTGTCAATGCGAATCCATCCTTGATTAAAATTACTAATCACTATTTTTATAAGGTTGCCTTACTCTTTTTCCCTCATTCTAGCCTTCCATAGGTGCACACAAAAGATTTTCTTTGTTATATCTTTCATTTTTCACTCTTATTTTACATAGTGTGTCAAATGCTGGTTTTAACTAAATAAGACTATGTTTTATACCAATAAATTTATGAATTCCTTTCCAATTCTTCCAGTTTTGTTATCTGGTCCACTAAAGCAAAAGGTGCAACTTGTCTCCTTTTCTCAAACTGTATAAACTTTTATTCTTTTTATAATTTTCCTAAATAATTTTAAAAAACCTTTACAGTACTTTACAAGTAAAATTTGAATTAACCCCGTAATTAAAGCATAACACTTGCATTGTCATATCATAATGTTTCTTGTCATGGAAACGGACCTTAACAATTTGTTCACATTTACTATGGGTTTCCTACCAAAGAATTGCTACCTCAGCTTATGAGGTGTGATAAAAAAATATGGTGAGGGAATTTTTATAGCAGCAAATGCAGACGCTAGGTCCATTTTATGTCGGATAGCCTGATTTGTTGAGACAGGGAGTATCAAGTTGAACACGTTCTGGATGGTCAGTCAGCTTCCACAGTCACAAGAGTGGGGTCAAGTTTACCGTGTCTGTTGTGCATCATGGATTTCAAACGCAAAAATATTAAGTTTTGTTTCAAGTTGCAAAAAAGTGCCAAGAAGCTCATGAAATGTTAAAATCACTGTATGGTGATAATGTGGTAACTCTGAAGACTGTTTACAAGTGGTATGAGCGATTTAAAAGCAGAAATGAGTCGGTTGAAGACGAGGTACTGTCAGGACAGATGAAATCTCTTAAAAAATGACTATTCGAGAACTTACCGAAGAACTTAACATCTTGTACGGGTCCATGCAAAGCATTTTAACTTATAATTTGTAAAGAGACGAATGAGTGCAAAATTTGTACCCAGACTGATAAACAGAAGAAAAATCATATCTAAATTTGCATGGAATTGAAAGATCGTCTTCATGCATATCCGGACTTCATGGTCAAAATTGAAACTGGAGATGGAAGTTGAGTCTATGGCTACGATCCTGAGACAAAAATTCTGAGTTCTGAAAACCAGTATCTCCCCTCGCCCCAAAAAGATGTCAGTCAAAGTCGAACATCAATGTCAACCTCATAGTTTTTTTGTTTGTTTTTGTTTTATAGTGAGGGCACAGTGCGATCAGAGTTCGTTCCAAGGGGAACAACTGTAAACTCTGAATTTTACAAAGGGGTATTGGCTTCCTTCTTCATTCAACAAGGCCGTGAAACAAGTCGCTTTCGGAAAAAGGGTTCCTGTCTGTCCACAACCACCCAAAAATAAAATTCCTGTCTGCGACTTCTAGCTCTTCCCAAAAATAAAAATGTGCTAAAAGAAACGTTCTGACATCATTCTGACATTAAGATGGCCACGACCCAGCAGCAGAACGCCTATCTGAAAGTATCCTTCCAGAAATGCTCCAGTGGATTCAACGTTGGTAAGTGCATCGCTAGCCAAGGACAGTACTTTGAAGGAGATAATTCAAATTCTATGTAAGCTTATTACTTTGCAATAAAACTATTCACCGTATCTTTTGATCCCCCCTCGTACTTGGAGGATTGTGGAAGAAGGGTTTAAAAAAAGATGTTTTATAAAATAGAATTATTATTTACAATAACACATACAAAAACAAAATGAAGATCTCAGATGTTCATCTGCTGGAGCAACATATCCTCCCAATCAGGTGATACAATCATTCTAGTTGTCACTTGGCCCATGTTTATCATGTCTCCTGTGTAGGAACTGCTGTCTAGATTCACTGATATTAAATCCTAGTAACACAAATAAATAATGTTAAAACTGAGATCTAAAAACCAAAAGATACACAAAATACAACATATTTGTTATAATCAGATGGAAATTTAAAAGTGACATTACTTAACCCTAGAACTGGCATGATTAAAGCTGAAATTGAAAAGCCTGTTTATAGCGTTTTGCAAGCATATTTTTAAAAATTCGCCAAAAATAGTAAATGAACAAAAATCCAAAAGTGTTCAATAGCTTTTTTGTAGAAGAAACTTCAAAGAATTCGAATGTGCCACTAAAAAATAGTTTCTTTTGAAATTGTAAAAGTTATTAGTTCAAGAAACAAAAAATGTTCAGTAACAAAGGGAAAAAGTTCAACTTTAGGCCTACATAACAAGTAGTAAACATTTTTTGTATTTTTTTCGTAAGCGTAAAAAAGTTTCATAATTTAGTGACATCTGATTGGAATGCACCATCAGAAAGATAAAATCTTGAAGAATCCAATGGTAGCTTTATAATCTCGATATAAATACATCAGTAGGGGGATTTCAACGTTGAAGAAGTGGGGAAATAACAGTACAATTGTATGCAAATTCGCCCGCGGAAATAGCTGTAACACAATATGCATATATTAAAACGATGATTACGTATGTAAATATACGTTTTACGAAAAAGTTGTAAATACAAAAATTAAAGTATAATTAATTTCCTTTCCAATGGTGCCAGTTTTATTACGATTAGATTATTGTAAGTGGGTTAAATTATCGATTATGCAAATTCTCGCTAAGGTTCGAGCGGGTTGCATTTGTGCCCGAGAGACTGCAGTCTGCCACTTTGAGGGTTATTACCTATACAAACTAACACAAACACTGAACATTTAAATTGGTTTCTGTAAGAGCAGTCTACTTCCAACTATAAACCTGCATATACTGCCTACCACATTGTTAAAATACATCTGGAGTTTTTGTGAGTTTTGCAAACCTTTACAGGAAAAAATGAGACACCTTTTTAACCACAGAAAATAGTTACATTAGTAAAAATACGTGTTAAAATGTAATTTTAAAATCATCCGAATGAAAGTAAAACATACAAAACGGTCGACTCTCAATAACTCAATAACTATCGAATCTCTAGGGGATATAAATAAATTCGAGTTTTACGACTAATTGAGGTTTGAGATACCGAGGTATAAATTACCCACTTCTATTTATAGTGATGACCTTTTAAAGTAGAAACAAAAAACATGTAAAGAAGAAATAAACTATACATGTGTACTTAGTGCTGTCAATACTGATAAAAGAGCTCCCGCCCTTCAGACGAGGACGTGGCTCCATAGCACATAGGCATCAGCGGTCTTCGAGTTATAATGAAATGGAAACTTCACTTAATAGAGATTTTCCACGGTTTCTAAAAACAAAGAAATTTTTTAATCGAAGTTTTTCATTTGAAATATTTGACTCATAGAGGTAAAAATAAGGGGAAATGATCTAAGGAAATGGACGGGATTTGAAAAAAATCGAGCTATCAAGAAATTTGAGTTGTTGAGGTTCGAGTTATCGTGAGACGACTGTGATGCATTTACATGTTTAACGTAAAATACAATAAATAGCAAATACACTCAATAAATTTACAAAAGAGACTGTCTCATACCTTTAGTGCAAGATAAAAACAACAACCTCATGTACTACGAAAATTGTAAAACAATCTAGCCTCTCCTATAAAAGCACTGCATTTGAACCCATGTTGCTCTAGCTTTGCAACAACCTTCACTTACCGCCAACTTTGTTTTGTACTACATTCAAATGTACTTTATCTTTTAATTTGGTATAACTACATTTAACTCTTTTTAGCAAACTTGACATAACTTTTATCTACACATGCTTTTTTTAAATAAAAAATTATCTTGAATTAAATTGATTTTAATGGAAAATAACTACAGTAGAACCACTCTTAACCGGCCTCGGATCAATCGGTCCTCGGATTAACCAGCCTATCCCATGGAACAACATAGTTTTTTTTTGTCTTACAGATTATATTACTGTAACTGGCCGAAGTCTCAAACATTGATTGTTTGACGGACATTTCCTGGAAAATAAAGCTGAGTGACGCCATTGTGTTAGTGTTGTGGCAGGCAGAACAGGGGAAGGGGAGCGTGAGTTTGGTTCTCCTTTTGCTTCCGCGGCAACTGTATTTTTTCTTAGAATTAATTGACAAAGCGGCATCCTTTGTTTCTTTTTCTTCGTCTGTTGCTTTGTCAGAACCTTTACTGAATTTCGTGGGAACAAAATATTATGTAATATTTGCAAAAACATTCAGCGGCATTAGACATGATGAACGTATACAAAAATGGAGAGACTTGGCGCTTTAAAAAAATCTTTGAAAGTTAAAGAACAGACAAAAATAACTGATTTAAAACAATAATACAGTATATGTAAGTTCAGTTTTCAAAGTTTATGGCAGTTTAATTTGTTGGTGTTTATTTATGTATGTTGTACATACAAAAAAAAAAAGAGTTGCAATAACGATTTATTTGCTTGTTAATTAATGAAATATGTAGGTTATTTTTTAACAAAAATCTATTTTCTACACGAACCTCGGATTAATCGGCCAAACAGGTAACCGGCCAGGGTCTCGGTCTCGACCAGACCGGTTAAGAGGGGTTCTACTGTAGATGTTATCACTATAGCAATGACACCAACCGTCATTGTGTGATGAAAATACTCATGCAGTCCACTTTGTAACATATATGTAGTTTGTTCAAGGAAATATACTTTTAATCAAACATATAACTTTATAATGAGGGCATAAATGTTACTGAACGTATCGATTAAAAAATAGAACATAAATAGAAACAGGGTAACTGTGATTGTGCTCATAGATCAAATAGAGTTATTTAGTGATTATAGACCAAGACCAGAGGGACACAAAATTGTAATGTGATCTAACACCAAGGTGCTACATAAACAAGAGTAATAAGTCAAATTAATTTTAGCAGCATTGAGGAGAAACTTCCAGCTAGTCTTTTAGAAAGAGGACAAGAGACACGACATCATTCTTCTCAAATAATTCGCCAGGTAGAACAGTCATAGAATTTAGTGCTGATCCAAAATTATGGATTAGTATGATCAGACTCAAAATTATTAACAGTTCTTATGTAGAAACTTAATTGTGTACTAGCAGAAAGTGTGTTAAAGAAAATTTCAAGATTTAAAACAGTTACTTCAAAATTGGTGGATAAAGATCCAAGGACGTCATCATGTGGTCGACAACATGCAACTGGTTCGATAATCGTGGCAAAATTAGAAAAAACACAGTGTACAGGAAAAAGTGCACAGGGGATAAGGTTTTACAAATGTCTTTAATAAATGAAATATCAGACCAGCTGGTATGTAGAATAGCTTATGCTCTCTAAAAGTGTGCTATTATTACATCATATATCATGTTTGTATTATATTTACATGTACTTTATTCTAATATCTTTTTGAAGTGAAAACTTCTATTGGCCCGTTATGTACTTTTTTGCCTGGGTATTTGAACGAAGCCTCGTGTACCGTATTGCCTCGATTCAATAATATGCAGTGTAAAGCAGAGGTGGGTGGGGACGGAGAAGTGGGGGTTGGGTCTTTATTTTGACTATCTTGGTTAATTATTATGTCAATTTTAAGTTATATTTATATTTTTTACTGGGCTTGTGCAGTCCATCATATGTTTTGATTAATAAATAAGCCATATAAAAATGTGAAAACCAGACTAATGTTAATGATTTTAATTTACAAATTATTGAAATTATAAAATTTTAATTTTTGATAGTACAATTAATTTGAAAATAAAAAAACACTGTTATTTCATAGTTTTAAGTTTTTAATTCTGTCGGCAGTACCCAAAGTTTAATAAACATGTTAAAGTTTCTTTTAAAAAACAATTCATGTGTTTTCATTGTTGCGAATGACACCAAGTCTCCTTTAGCCTAACTAACACACTACACCCTAAGACCTCAAAGAGAAAGAAAGTTTAAATTTAATCAAACATTTTTTCTAACTATTACTATCAATATATATATATATATATATTAGCAAGGTAAGTTGCAAAATGGCGCTGACAACGTGTGGCTTTGACTTCACTTTAACCTCAATTTTAACTTTATGCAAGTGAATGTTGCAATTTTACGTGGTAAAAAATTAAATTGAAATAACAAATACGAACACAAATTTGATTAATTTGGTCGCAATACATAAGAGTCTTGTTAGTACCTGTTTGAAGGCTACTTGAGTTCCTAGTTGGACAGAGAGTTTACAGTCTCCTAGGACCAGTCTAGCTCTGCCAGATTTAAGGATCTGCAGTTTACCAATACACCCCGGTGATAATGAACTCAACAGGCATCTATTTTCAACAGCCTGTAAATAAGGAGTAATATTAAAAGTTATTAACCGATGTAAACATTTACAAGGCCGTTCAATGGTTAATTACGACTGAACTAGATCATGCGTAAGTATTTCAAAGATGATGTAACAAATAAACAATTCTATGTGACAATCAATTAAATATATCTATGAAGTTTATTGAATTCCAGAGTCTACTTTGATGACAAGATACACAATCACCAGCAAACTTTAACCAACTCAGGAAAACTAAATACCTGCCAACTGTAAAATTTCAAAATTCTAGAGAATTTTTGACATATTTCTTTTTTACAGAGGGGTGTTTTTTGTAAACTTATTACCTTTATACTTAAAAAAAAAGAGATATACAAAATCTGATCAAGGGACAGTTATTCATGGGGAATCTTAGAAAACCTATTTACAAAATCAAAAGCCCCCCTCCCCCTCCTATCCCCCATCTCAAAAAATTTGTAATGGACACATACGGCTTGTGATGCATCAAATTGAAGCCATAAATTACTGAGGTAAGAAAATTAAAATCTGCTAAAGCATTCGTTCGCTACATTCAAAAATGTTGTTTTTTAGATTATTTAAAGATGAATAACTATGCCTAGAATATATTTTGGATATCACTATCCATCTTTTAAATCATATAAAATTAACTTACAAAAAAAAAAACATTTTTAGCGAATGAATGCATTAACCAATTTTTATTTTCATACAACAGAAATTCATTTATTTATTTATTAAAGAGCTTCAATTTATGTATCAAAGCCATTTGTATCAATTACAAATTTTTTAGATGGGGGTTTTAGGAGGGGGTCAGGAGATTTTGTAAACGTTTCCCCTGACGATGAATAACTGTAACAAGATCAAATTTTGAATATCTCTTTCTGTTTTTTTTTTTTTAATAATTGAGGTAAAAAGTTTTCAAAAAATTGCCCTGTACTAGAATTAAGCCTAAATAATGTATATATATATTTCGCTGAGAAACGATTAAGTTAATATTAACAGTCAAAATCATGACTAACTGAAAGTAAAATAAGAGAGAGATACTTATTATAAGAATTATCTAAATATAATCTACAGACTTATTGAATTTTCATTAACACATTCGCTACCGTGCGTCGCGTATATGCGTCACACTGTTTTTCGCCACAGACTATCGTGACACAGACTATCGTGTTTTTAACAGCGTTACTGGACTGCGAGCAGTTGTATAAATAAGGTATTTATTTAATTATAAGAATATCTATTTGTTTTAATTTTACTGTTGTCAGCGTTTTTGAAGTCGTCACATATAAGCATCCTTCAGTCTATATCAAGAAATCATTCAGTCTATTGTAAGTTTTTTTTGTTATAGACCAAGCGCCTCACATATGTGACATATAAAAACGCGGGAAAACAACCAAGACATGTGGCATGAGAAAGATCTCTGAGAACTTCACGTCTTCGCACTCTCACGATCAAAAAGGCATGAATGCAACCAAGAACTGTGGCGTGAGAAAGGGGGTAATTTCCCCAAAATCATTAAAGTTACAGACCAAGCACCACATATCAGTGACAGAAGTTCTTAAATACTGATACCAATAAATCAGGTTTTTAAAATATTCTAGTACTTTAAAACTAGCAGTTAAATAACAAAATAACACTGCCACAAATATGTGACATTAGTCTATTTCAATTATTAAACCAGGCGTCGTACATTTGTGACAGCAGTCTGTGGATAGAAACTGGCTGTCTCGTATACGCGATGCTAGTCTATGCATACGGAAAATTTTTAGTATGGTGGTAGCGAACGTGTTAAAAAGCTAATAATTTCACTTCTCTCCGTTTTATAAAACTCACCACCAATTGAGTGGTATTTGTCAATATATTTTCAACATTTTACTGTCTGGAAACATTTTGCAAATTAATGTTGTAGCATAATCAGAGTAAGCAACTCTGAAGGTAGTAATAAAAATGCTATGAAAAGACATTCAGCACAGATAACGCACCTTTGAAGCTATATCAAAATCAAGGCTGTTTTTAGCAATACATTTAACTAAATTCTGATGTTTTTCATTCGGATATCTTTCAAAATATCTCTCCCACCACCATGGGAAAGGCACATTTGTAATGAACACAAAATGCAAGTATATAGGAAAATAATCTCGAATCATTTAACGAAAACATAAACATAACACTAAAATTAATTAACCCAAAATAAAGTCTAGTAAAGCCAAAGAAATATATTATAAGACTTAAAACTGTTACACCTTTCCCTATTTAACTTAATTATACTTAATGTAAAAGTATTCTCAAAACATTTTTCGAACCTTAGCTTCTGCTTCACTTGTAGTTGTCGTGGTAGTACTTGTAGAAGGCACATGTTTTTGAGGTTCCACTTCAGGTTTTAGCCCAGGCATGCAGTTTGGCAGCTAGAATAAAAAAAGAGATTTCCTTTATAAATTTTAATTTAAAAATAAATGTAACTTCATTACTACTATGAAAATTATTGTTATTACTAAGGACAATATATTAAACACCTTATGTCTATAAAACTGTAATTTTACCGGTTTGTTATATTTGCCATCATATGTATATATTTTTATAAACACTCAGCATTTGATGAATCCTTTATATGGCAAAATTAAAAGAAAAAGTTAGTTGTGTTGCAACATCTTGTTCAAACTAAACCTAAATACAGTAGAACTCCAGTTATCCGAATCAACTGGGACCGGACCCCATTCGGTTAGTCAAAAATTTTGATAATTGGATTTTTTCCGAAAAAAGAATCTATTTTAACCTTTTTGGGATTGGCTACGCGTTCACGTAAACTATAAACACATACTACAGTCCCGTATACACGTTTTATAACTTTAACGTTTGAGTACTATCATCGCGTTAACACATTTCCTGCTAAGGACGCACATGTGAGCTTAGCACTGAACACTATGAGAAGCGGCCGACGCACAGTGCATTGTGTGCTTACGACAACCCGCATATTGGGAGTATTTTCAAGATACAATGCTTTGCACACCAACCACCATATTGGGAGTATTTTTAATACAAAATACATTGGGTGAAGTGAATAAAAGCTAGAACTTGCTAAGTCTAAGGTTTTTTCAAGCAAATGCTAAGATGTAAGTGAGTAAAATTAGTTAGACTTGTCTAGTCCTAGATCAAGCTAGGGTTTTCCGGAAGGCCTAGCAAATGCTTAGAAACGAAGTGAATAAAGAGAGGCTTCTAGCTTCAGAGGTTAGAACTATCTTTGGACATTCCTAACCTGGTCCAAGGCATGCTAGCTTTTTAGTCAGTCGTTGTTTGTTTTTCGACATGGCGGCATTTATGCAGGTGCATCAACGTAAGACCTACCACGAACAAAGGGATGTGTCCCCTCGTAATTGTAAACAATTATTAAGATTTCAAAGTGAAAGTGTTGATTTTTTAGCCGCAGAATTTTTAGGTGAAACGGCCACGCGAGGTGGCGGTCTGTCAAGAAAGAAAATGGAAGTATTCTTGCGTTTTGTTGGTGATCCTGGTTTTCAGTCAGGGATTGGCGAGGATATTGGAGTTCACAAGACCACAGCGTGCAAAACTGTGAAAGAAGTGGTAAATCAGATAGTTTCCAGAGCTCATTATTGGATTCGTTTTCCAACAACAATTAACGAAATAAATGAAGCTAAAATTGTTTGGCAACGACGTTTTCGTGTGCCAACTGTGATAGGAGCTCTGGATTTGCACACACATCCAAATTAAAAAATCACCCCTCCATGGCGATGAATATGTCAATAGAAAAGGGTTTACCAGCATAAATGTTCAGACTAGAGTTGATGGAAATGAAAAGTTTACAAGCGTGTGTGCAGAATGGCCAGGGAGCGTTCACGATGCTAGGATTTGGCGTAGGGGTGAAATTAGGAGCTTGATGTCACGTTTTGATGGAAGTGCTTGTCTACTTGGTGATTCAGGTTATGGGATTTCACCATGGTTGATTACACCAATTAATCCTCCAAACAATGCTGCAGAATGAAACTTCAATTTGAATCACGCTAAGGAAAGAATAATCGTCGAAAGATGTTTCGGTCAACTAAAAAGAAGATTTTCAATTTTAGCGAACTGTGTCCGTGTGTCTTTGGAAAAAATACCAAAAATTGTTGTCTGTTGTGCTGTTCTCCACAACATTGGAGAACCACAATATGTCCCTAAACGCTTCTAACCTTAGCTCGCGCTACCCCTAACATTTGCTTAATTTTTCCCGGACATATCTAACTTTGCCTTAGCTTGTTCTACCTCAAGCTAGAATTCGTTTATTCACTCTGTTTTTAGAGATTGCTAGATCTAAGGAGTAGTCCCTAACCCCTAGAAACTTCGTTTTATTCACTTCACCTATTGCATGCTTTGCACGCTTACCCGCATATTGGGGGTATTTTCAATTTTAGGCCTATGTGCAATAGTGCACATAGACAGAATCATTATTTTTCAAATCGCAGTACGTTCCCGTCTTAATTTTTTTGTTTTCTGAAATTCTGAAAGCGATTCGGATAGTTGGAGTTCGGATAATTGGAGTTTTACTGTATAGTTCACAGGATAATAAAGGCTACATATTAAAATTTTTGAATCTAACAGCATGAATTATAACAGAAAACAAAGATTATATTTTAACATATTTTTGCAAGATTTTAAATTTAATAACTAGTTCTTTCACAAACCAAAAATATCCTTTATACAACACAATGTTAGCAGTTAATTTACTGTTCACGATGAAAGGTTCTCGAGACGCACGTCTGCCCACTTTCAGGCTTACATACCTTCTGCTATAAATGTAAATGTTATTTTTGTAACAAACACTCCGATGGTGTTCATATATTATAGTTTAATCAATGTGATGTTCTTTATATATAATGAAATATTAATTCTAACTCGACAAAAAACAACAGTGACACATCGAGACGTGAAACACATCTGACTTCTTCTAAGCTCAGACATATTTTTAAAATGTAAATGTTAATTTTACGACCAACACTCCTATGACGATCATTTATTAAATTCGTCAGACACCTTGTGATGTTCATAATTTCAACCAAATATATGACAAAATACAGAGGCGATGCCATCCACACAACTCTGACCTGTTCCAGGCTTAAAGATGAACTATATAAAATATAAATGTTATTTTAGGCAAGAATAACTCCTATGATTATTAATTAATTATATATTCGACGAGGAATGAAACTCTGACCTGTTCCAGGCACAGAGATGAACTATATAAAATATAAATGTTATTTTAGGCAAGAATCACTCCTATGATTATT
>JAGFPH010017448.1:4748-15596 GCA_018207615.1 Philaenus spumarius | reverse complement strand
TATGTGCATGTTGAATGGAATGGGGAAGATATTTGAAAGGTTACTAGTAGACAAGATCAATGAAGCAATCGAGGGAAACGGAGGCCTGTCTCCTATGGTTTCCGGAAGGCTTTTTCAACAGTGAAGGCAATTGAAAAGGTGAACGAGGTCGTGGATGACATCACACAAATTAAAAACTATGCGAGAAGAGATTGCCTTAGTCACCATTGACATAAAGAACGCTTTCAACAGTGCATCGTGGGATAAAATTGTAAATATATTAATAAGGAGGAAGGTGCCAAACTACTTAGTAAGAGTACTTACGAACTATTTAGATGATAGAAGGGTAATAATAAGCGAAGGTAAAGAACTGGAAATGAGATGTGGTGTCCCACAAGGGTCTATCCTTGGGCTAACTCTATGGAACATATATTACGATGGTGTGCTACAGTTGGATATGCCAGAAGGAGTGACAACACTTGGATTTGCTGATGATCCAGCGATTGTAGCCAGAGCGAGAAATGCCTGCGACTTGAAGACCAAAATAAATGAGGCAGCAATAAAAATCTGCGATTGGTTTAGAAAGGATGGATTTGGCAATTGCACCGAATAAAATGGAAGTAGTTCTACTGGTGGCTAAAAGAAGTATAAGAAACTTTTCAATACTGATTTGAGGGCAAGAGGTAATGGAAGCGAAAGTCACAAAGGAGCGAAATACCTAGGAGTGACGTTTGATAGAGGGGCGAAAATGACAGAGCATGTTAGAGAGGTTTCAGAAAAGACAGCGAGTCTCTAGAAAGGCTAATGACTAACCTTGGGGGTCTGAAGAGTATTAAAGGAAGTCGTAGCAGAAGCAGCAATGTCGATAGTACTGTCCAATATACGTTACAAGCTCCAGTATGACAGAAAGCGTTTAAATTTAAAAAATACAGGGCCATGTTAGAAGTAATTCAGAGAATTACAGGGTCAACATGCACGTGGTTGACGTTATCATCTGTGTTTCATGTACTGTGTTTATGTGTATAACTTATTGTGTTTCTGACGACCTCACTAGTGAGAAAAATGACTTTTAAGTGTATATTTTTGTGTGTGATGTGTGACCAGAAGATGGGATAACCCCGAAACTGCAGTTGTCACGAATATTTAAAAAGGATTGGACAGACAGTATACAGGTAATTCATACCTATTAATATTTGTATAATTTCCAATCCGGGAGCTTACATAATGGAAAAAAAAAAAAAAGTCTTATTCTCGGGGCTGGTATCTGTGGGCAACGATATTCAATAAAATATTAATAAAAAAAACGTTTTGAAAATGTTTAATTATAATCTGGCAAGTTTTAGGCTAAGTAACTCTGAAATATTATTAGTAATATCTCACCACACTTTAGATAATCTTCAACAACTTCGTGAGATCTTTTTTTCTTCTATCGAGCTTTTCTCCTTACAGGTTAATCAAGATTTTCTATTTCCCTTTTAGTCTGTAACATTAAAGGTCGGCTTCTCTCCACAAATTTTTTACCCTTCCTTTCTTGCGTTTTCCTTCCGTTTTTTTTAGCTTTGTTGCGGGTCTTGTCATATTTGAATTTGTCAGCTGTTAAGTACGTAGGCTATTTGGAGCTGGTCCTTGGTAAGTATAACATATATTTATTTATTTCTATCAAACGTTTTTGACTAGTATATATACTTATTATTTTCAGGAGTATGTAGCCTTATAGAAATAGCGTTAATTAATCGTTTTATACCCGTTTACAAAAGTTATTAGTGATTTTTCTTGTTTCATAACGATTCTGAACAGCTGATGCATTCCCGTATGCTGGTAGTTCGTTAATGATCCGCGAGAGCGCTCTGCATTCATCTACTTCATTAATATTTGTTTTAAATTAGGAGTTAGATTTTATAATTCTTTACAAGTTATTCCAAAGCAAATATAGATGTACTATTAAAAACTCATAAATTTTAAATACTCCCAAATATCGTTTGAAAGCTTATTTAATTACAAATCCAAAAAGAATAATAATTAATATTTAACAAAAATAGTACAGCAAAATAGGACAACATCGGAAAACACGACTTTGTAGGTTTTTTGGCCGCCAATTTTAGTTGGTTAAAGATATGGATGTACAAATTTCACCGTTGGTTTTCTCTTGAAATTCTACGTCGAAAAGATGTATCAGATGACCACCTTCCCATTTAAAAAAACAAAGTTACATTCAAGATGACGGATAATTTTTTTGAAATCTTAATAAAATAGTATTTTTACATAGAGTAGGTTAGGGCCTCAATCACATCTACCTTCAAATTTTCCTTATATACGAAATATTAAACCGTCTCTAGACTTTTCAGCACCCCTGAATATAGTTATAACTATTTTTTAAACTTACGTCATCCCATACACGATTTCTTCTCTCCTACCGGTTTCACTGCTTCAATGTGTCAGCATCAAACAGGGCTGACACATTTAAGCAGCGAAACCGGTAGGAGAGAAGAAATCGTGTATGGGATGACGTAAGTTTAAAAAAATATTTGTAACTAAATATTACCCATACGATAAAAATGCTAATAAAAAAGGTAATACATATATATATATGTTCGCACACTAACGGCCGCATTTTTCGTCATGTTCCCCAAAATCAATCAAAACATAAAATACCATAAAAGTACCTAGTTAAAATCCACGTGGGGGATTTTACCTGGGGGCAGCTTCTGATCTGAGACCACAATGTAGAGGTGCAAACTCGCAAAGCGAGTTTTCTGCTGCGAGTGGAACAAAGCAGCGCATGACCCGGGGCTGGAGTCTGAGGTGAAACAAATTCTACTACAGTAATATATTTTGTACACTAAGGCAGCTTTTCAGCGCCTTGGTGAGTAGATCGATTTCCCAAATAGTTGGTTGAAACCCTAAAACACATAAATTTAATTTTGGAAATTCGCTCAACTGTCATCAGCGTGATCAACTTATTTCTCAACTTGCATTATTTTACTGAAATTACTACTTGCATTACATTTTATTTCTCTATGAGCTTATCTATTGTTTTAGTTACGTTGTGGTCTCGCTATGTTAGCTCAGTATATTTGTTTTGTTATAAATTATTACTAAAAAAATACTCACTTAATACATTTTTCTACTGCTAATATAGTGAATTGTATGTTAGAGTCGTCATCAGGTTCTTCCGTGAAGTAATAAGCAAACGTAATATGAAACATTTTATCTTTCCCCGAGCCAGTGAAGTCGCATGCAAACAATCTGCAACTGTTTAAGAAAGTTAGTGAGTTATCTGTCGAGCAAACGACAATATAACAAAGAAAAACACATCCAAGAATCCATTCACTCAAATAAGCTAAGTCATTACATAGGCGAAGTCAGTCCAACATCGCTAATTTGCAGTTCCGCTCCACTGTCGGACTCTATCCGACATACGTTTCAATGTGATTTCTATGTTCTAAATTAGTGTAGAATCTGTGTTCAGTGTAATGAGACTTCAATGTAGTTACAACTGTTCAGAAGCCAGTCACGGGTTATATTGGCTGTGGAATATATTTTGTTTTACCATTTTAAATTGAGCATCTGTTCACAGGTCCCTATGAAAACAACAATTAGCATCGTCTGTTGTCTTGTAACTTGCAGTTTGGTAAAGTCTTTTGTGTCAATTTATTTTGCATAAATAATACAGTTAATTGGTTTTTATTGTTTTTGTGTTAAAAAATAGCATCAACAAGTGTGATGAATTTGGAAATCTCCAGTATTATTGTACCAAAACAGTTATTGTAAAAATGGTTTAAAAACAAAATATATAATTACAGTTGACACATTCAGCATAAATAATTCATTTCAAACCTATAAATTTGTTTATCCTTATTTTTAAGTTTATTTAAACACACAAAAAATATTGATTTTTCTAAATAAATACAATTGAACTTACAATTAAAATTTTTTTTCAAATAACACATTTTTTCTTAACACCTTGACATTTAACAAATTATGTTTTGCATAACTGCCTCCATTTAACAAAATTTAGACTCCCTAATAACAAAGTTGAAAGAAGAAAAGTTTAGCAATAGGTTATCCCAATTCTATGAAACAAAAGTCAGTGGGCTGGAAAGAGAAATTTTTTGAAGGACAATGTGCATGATTGCACATTTACAAAGCTTATGGGTTGCTAAGTTCAGCTTCCGGTCATATTCTAAGAATTCTGTCATGGTCGGTGGTCGGGTGCTGTCTCCTAAACAATCAATTTGGGTTGGGCTTCCAAGAATTTTGTTTGCCTTTGACTGACTGTTATACTTCATGGAATTTCGTTTGCCTTTGACTGATGTTCTCAAGAATTTGTACTCTATAGGCTGCCTACAGTTTTTACTTTTGAATTAAGTTTTTCTGTACCATTTTAACTATTCACTTATTTTCTAGAATACATGCTTTCAACAGCATGTCAAAAAGAGAGTGTTTGGTTTCGGAAAAAGTTATTTTAAATAATAAGTATTTGATTACTCATCTCACTTCTTAATAGCAGGTTATACAGAAAGTAGATAGAGTATAAAGAAGAAAGACGTAGCTGAAAAATTTGGACAAATGTACTGCAATTTAGTAATCTCCTAAAATAATGTAGGCTATTACCTAGTATTGAACAAACATAGTACAGTCTTTGTGCATTTAGGGCTCATTTTTGTTTGTTGAGCGACTAATGTACGAGCGTACATAATACAGTACTGCAATAATAACCTACAATTCCAAACAACTTATATCTGTTGAATTTATTCACATGTAATATGATTTAAAAGATTTTTAACATTAAATATACACTAAAAAAAAGTTACGGCAACCAGATCTCGGGACCCGAGATTTCTGGCTCTGTGGGCCGACGTTCGAATTAAAATTATATAATTTACCGTACCTTTAGGTGATATACAGTATAATTGGATTGGAGGCTGTAATCTCCCAGTAACGAATAGTGAATTTAGTTAAATAACAAAAATGTAAAAGTGATTCTTCGTCGTAAATAATATGAGCCTGCGTGAAAAAATAAACAGTTTGTCGAATTATAATTAACAATTAAATATTTTTTTTTGTGAAAGTGATACCACTTTGTTGTTTTGTGAACACTCTTTTCATTGATACAAACTGGAGTGAAAAAGGAATGAACAGAAACTAGAGACTATTTCGAGTTAAGGATCATGAAAGGCCGAATTGTTTTTAACCATTACTGTGTTAAAGTATTGGTCTATTGAAGCGCTGGTATACTGAAGTATGTATTGTATGTACGAGGTATGTCCAGAAAGTAAGTTCCGTTTGGTAATAAAACAAAATCATGTACAGATACAGGAAAATAATTTATTGCACAAAAATGTAAAAAATTTAAAACTATTTTTCTACATAGCCCCAGTAAATTCACGGGGATTTTTGTATGCCTTCTTCATAGAAGGTTGCCGCTTATTTTCAACCATGTTGTGACTGTTCTTTCAGCTCATCGTTGTTGAAGCATTGACCACCAAGGAAAGATTTCAGATACCAAAAAGATGGAAGTCGCTAGGAGCAAGGTCAGAGCTGTACTGAGGGCATGTCCCAGCAGAAGTAATTTAGGAGTTTTTTTATCACATTCGCAATGAGTGGTCTAGCGTTGCCATGAACGAAAACAACACCTTTTGAAAGCATTTCTCGGCGCTTGTTCAGTATTGTGCGGCGCAGTTTTTTAAGCGACCCACAGTAAACAACTTTATTGATTGTTTCACTTCGCAGCAAATAATCAATCAGTAAAATACCTTGTCTATCCCAAAACCCTGTCCACATGACTTTACAAGAGGTCAAGATTGTCTTGGGTTTTTCCGTTACTGGGAACGGAGTGTGCCTCCATTCCATCGTTTGCCATTTAGTTTCAGGAGTGTGATA
Source organism: Philaenus spumarius (assembly GCA_018207615.1). Lineage (NCBI taxonomy): Eukaryota > Metazoa > Arthropoda > Insecta > Hemiptera > Aphrophoridae > Philaenus > Philaenus spumarius. The sequence goes on along the minus strand of JAGFPH010017448.1, from coordinate 9,734 downwards.
AGCAACCCAAGTTCATCCCCACGACTGTCTGAGACAAAAATTTATCACCCTCTTTGTTGTAACGCTTCAAAAATTTAAGTGCACTGCTCATTCGTTGTTTTTTGTGATGATCTGTAAGAATTTTGGACACCCAACGTGAGCGAAGTTTTTGAACATCCAGTTTTCCAGTAACAATTTCATGAGTTAGTGATCGTGAAATTTGTTAGCAAGAGCATTATTTGTAAACTTACGGTATTCCTTAATCTTTTCGTCAACTGCACGAACCAGTTCATCAATAACCAAAGATGGACGTCCACTTTGTTCTTCATCGTGCATTTGGATCATGTCCTTCATTGAAATGTAGGACCCATCTTCTCGCCATTACATTTTCTCCATAAACCTCGCAGATTTGTCGATAAATGTCAATTGGTTTAACGTTCTTTGCATTCAGAAAACGAATCACAGATCTGATTTCACGAGCGGCGGGAATTTCAATCAACGCCGACATTATAAACAAGTACTACAAAGCGAACGCAACCAACAGCGATCTCAAAATTACGACATTTCCTTCTCCTTGAAACGGATGTGTGGATCTGCAATCGCAGTGCTTCTGCGGATAATAATAGAAACGGAACTTACTTTCTGGATATACCTCGTAGTATAATCTGTAATGTAATGATATCTGTAAGGTATTTAAGAAGAAAGAGTAAATAAAACTTTTAAACAAAATTTAAAAACGATTTGTGTGTGTGCGTATTGCAGTGTTGGTGTTATTAATACAATTTTAATAAACCAGATGACATCACATGAGTCAAACATTTCTGCGGTCTATTGTTAATCAAAATAAATGTTCACTAATATTGTAGAGTAATAGCTCTATAGTATATAAGCTGAAAACAAAATCATTAAAATACAACGTTTGGTCAACATTCCAGCTCCAAAATGACACTTTAATTTTGTCTAGGCATCTACCTTTGTATAGAAACTTTCTGTACACATGAAGACCATTGCAGACAACTTCCTCCTTCAAACGCTTTGTCTGTGTATACTTTCATACACGAAGGTAACACAGTAGAGGTTATTTCTGAAGCTGGACAGGTGCAGAACGCTGGTTGGTAGTTCTGTTTACTCAGGTTAAACCAAGGATTATCCGACTGCAAATATACAACAAGTTAAGTTAAACAACAACACTTTACTCCCCTCACTTAGTAGTAAAATACCTACCGTGCAATTCGTACAGCTAGAAATAGCTCAGTTTACATAGGTTTCGAATTGAAACCATATTATTTCGCAACTACAAAATTACAGTAAACTATTTTTTTTAAATCCCTGTAACTTTAGGCTACTACGTATTTGATTCACTACACTTTTCCAGGGCACTACGCTTTAGCATGTGCTCTGTACCTAAAATTTACAGATTTTAAATTACATCTCAGGATTGTAGTTCTACTCCGGAAAAACAGTATGGATGATTTCAATTACTCATGGCAAGCTCAACTGATAGAGTATTAAGATTGATTCTGTACTTCCAAAAAAACAAAAAGATTTAAAATTAATACAGAACATAAATAATAAGTTGGTTATAAAATAATCAAAGTACCCAAATCTCCTACTAAAGCAGGTACTAGGTGTGTAAGAGTGGCAAGTTTTATGTGAGTTGTATGAAATTAGTAATAATTACATGTTTCCGAATTTTTGGATTGAGGAAGTTATAGACATAATTAAAACAAAAATTACGAGTTATTGATGCACAACAGTGGTCGTTCATTGATATATAAACAGTTGAACATTAATGCAGACTATTTAAAAAGTGAAAAGATATTTGATATAATTATTTGGTTTTTAAAAGCCAGAACGGAATTAATAAATATTCCTATGCTGCTACGTCCAAACTAAAATAAGTCAATTTTTCAGCAAAGCCTGGGCATGTAGATTTAGTAAGTTATTCATTTTTTCTTCTTTCTGATATTGGTGGTTTTCCTTTTTCCTACTGATTATGAAGATTCATTTTTAGTTGATGGTAGAAATTTGAATCGGTCGATATATTTTCTTCATTCTCTTTTCTCTGCTCTATGAGTAAAGTAACGACATGTAATGACAAGCCCTCTGACAGTCTTCGGGGGGACCAAGAGTATTGTCAGTAGCTATGATTCTTTTATATATTAAAAATAATTTTGTAGTTATGTTTAATAAAGACATATTATTAATATACAATTACTTTTATTTTACCACGCTTTTTGTGATCTATGGTGTCCTGTAAACTGACTACCGCAGTTTTGACTTCCCAGAGTCATTTTCAAGTCACACACAACACACATATCACACTATAAAACAGTCACATTTTAAAAATAGTTCACATTAAATTTACAATATGCATCGTGGTTAAACGGTTTGTCGATTGATAACAAACGTGGATGCACCCTCGCTTGTACGTAGTCAAGCTTAAAATGGTTGCATATGGTCGGGTTGAACAGAGGTGAGTGAAGTTTAAAGTTTATGCTTCTCTACTATATATGTCTAAAAAAACATAAGTGCGTGAGATTCTCGCGCGTTATCAGTCTGGAAGTAATTTGTACAAAATTACGGCAGTTATAGTGCCTATACAAAATTGATATATATGTAAACGGTAGAGTCCCACTATTCCGAACTAATTGGGACCAAATACTGTTCGGTGTTGCAGGAATTCGGAATAGACGAATTTCATAAATAATTTCAACGTATTGCCTTGTTAAGGCATACATTCTTGACGCGGAATACAGCAGACACGACAAATGCTCTTGACCTCGCCTAACGCTATGTCGAACAACATGCTTCATCAACACCAAATGATGTTATGTTCATGTGGCGATGGCGGAACATTGCGTCCTCAAGTCGATTCAGTGTTCTTTCTCAGAAAAAATCACTGACTTTACTTCTTAATGTAGGTTTAAACCATCCGTTTTTTCCTTCCGTTGCGTTTCGATTCCGTTTTCTTCTAAAAACGGAAGGGAAAGGATTGGTGTTTGAACTGTCTGTTTTGTCACCCCGCAGTCTGTCTGTTAGTACCGCGCATCGTCTTGAAAAAAGATCGAGAAAAAACTAAAATTCCTTCGAAATAACGAAAACGGAGGAGAAAAACGGATGAACGTAAAAGGAGGCAACAACACTGTTAGTGTCTAGCTTTTTAGTGTAGTATCTAAATGCTTTTTAGTGTTAGTGTTATACTGTTAGTGTTGTGTCTAATCCTTCTTTCTTTCTGAAGGAAGCGGTATCCGTTTCACCTGACGCTTGTCTCGGTAGTTTCCTTTCAGCAAAACGGATGGAAAAAAACACGAAGGAAACAAACCCGGATAATTCCAACAGGCCCATTGGGATTAATTTGTTGTCAATTTCCGTCAACCAAAACACAACACAACGGAAGGGAAAAAACGGATGGTTTAAACCTACACTTAAGCAGTGGCGCACCGAGGATTTGGCTTTGGGGGGGGGACTAAGCTCAGGTCAGAATATATATATATATATATTCAACAAATCCTAAACAGATGAAAGTTCTTTAACCTATCACAAGGTCTGAAACATTATATATTTTTTTAAAGTGATTGATGGTGGGCTTGAGTCAGACAATAGTGCAATATAAACATTCTTTCCGCAAGATCACCCCGCACTGACCTTGAGTGACGGTCTAGCCAGCACCCCAGCGTGCTGCCTTTTAGGGCCACGTTACACGAGCGCTGATAGCACCGCGTTTTCAAAGTCGCGTTAACGTCAGTTAATTGGGTAAATGGAACTACTGTGGGCCATGTTATACGAATGCTATCAACGCTAGCGAATTTAAGTTCATCGGGGCGTTGAGCGTTGCCAACGCGGATTGACGCGGGTGCTATCAACGTCGAACAAAGTTATATGGAGCGCAGCTACCAGAGAGGCCACAGTAGAATAACTACTAGAAAGTAGTTATTTTTTATTTTAAAGTGATTATTGTGCACTTCAAAAATGTAAACGAGCGAGCCGAGTCGACACGGACGGAGTCGATTTTTTCCATGCTCTGACAGCATACCGGATCGGTCGATTCGGCGCCGCTCCATGCGGGTTGGGTATAGATATAGCCACAGGTCAAAACCAGAAAGAACGTTCAATCTCTTCCACTGTTCGTCCATGATAATTTTGCAATTGATGGTAGTTGTGACAGTAGTTGTGGTGAGGTAAAAAGCGCGGGCATCCTTCCGACACACGTCGGAACGGTGCGGGTCTGTTAGATGTATCCACTGCTACGGATTTCCGAAACGGACCGGGTCGGCTCGACTAAGCTCAGCTCGTGTAAGCTCTCCTGATACACAATTCCTCATATGTTTCTATTATTTGTAAAACACTTAGACAGAATGACTAAATGGTTTCCATTTTGGAAGTGAAGGACGCAACATTGACAAAGCTTCAAAAACGCTGTGTATAACACGGGACACATCACTTTACCAACGTCGCGCTTTCAACATTCCGTATAACTTTGGAATTTAACGCCCGGTTTTCAGCATTAGAAACGCGGCGCTAATCTGCGCTCGCATACCGTCAACTCATGAACCAGATCGCCGAGACTCAAACATCACTGTAAGAAAATCATGATTGCGTAGGGTAAGAATCATATTTATTTCAAGAAGAACGATTATTTTTTTGTGATCACAACACGAAATCAATCATAAATAATGTAATTTTTAATTGAATATCGACTACATATTCAACGATCGATTAGTTTAAAATACAATCCACATTACTAAAATGACCTTCTGGGGGGGGGGACAGGTCCCGTTCGTCCACCCCCGTCGGTGCGCCACTGCACTTAAGTGTGTGTTAATTAGTTATTTTTTGTGTTAAGCAGTTATTAAAAATGATTTTACAGAATTGTATAAATGTAGCCGACATGTACTGTAAGTAACCAGCTTTCAGTCCAATTCGGTTTCAGGCGTTTTCATCTAGCTTAGGCTCTATGTATGTTCGGAATACGCGGATTTTCGAAATAGCGGGACTCTACTATAT
>JAGFPH010017447.1:0-10448 GCA_018207615.1 Philaenus spumarius | reverse complement strand
GCCTACACTTTATGCACTTGTGATGCATTTCCGCTTTCTCTCAAAACTGGTCATATCTACACTTTTTTCCTGTTTTCTGAACACATTGCAGAAAACTGCAACCAAATCCGGAGCTGTAGGCAAAAATTTATGAATTTTTTTTAGTAGCCTACTTTGCCTGGTGTACATGTTTGCGTGTTTTCCATTTGGTTTGGGAACAGAAAACAGTGTTTTTTGTTTGCTGAAACAAGTTAAATGTTTGTCATTTGTTTGCAAACTGTTCGGAAACATTTTGAAAACTTTCGGCAAACATCGGAGAAACAAATGAGAAACGGGAAAACAATTGGAAAACAGTTTGTAAACAATGTTTCCGCAAACATGTTTGTAAGCGTGGACTAGGCTTAAGAGGATGAGCGAAAAGCGCAATGTGAACAAACCAAACCCAACCCCAAGGCCGTGTCAAAGCACCCCTAGAGGTATGTGAAGCTGGCAGGGCCCAATTCCAAAATTAAAAAATAAATTATTAGTTTCGTTTGTTTATCGTTTGTTTACGTTTGTTTAGCTATGTTCATAGTTTGTTTAGCCTTAGTTCAAGAGTTATTAAAAAATGGGCGCTGCTAGGTTCACACCAGCAGCGCCCAATTCAAAAATCTTTCAAAAAATAAGTGGAATCGTTTGTTTACGTTAGCCATTTTCATCGTTTGTTTAGGCTCTGTAAACCATACATAGCCAAAAAATGTGGGCGCTGCTAGGTTCACACCAGTAGCGCCCATAAAGCATATTTACCCCGAAAATTAATTAAATCGTTTTTTTATCGTTAGTTTACGTTTGTTTAGCCTTAGTTTAGCAAGAAATTAAAATAATTTTCTTAATTCTTTCTACTAAAGTCACTGTTCAGCTGCATGGTCAAATTATTTCTTCATACAAAAATTTCTTCATATGGCGAAATTTGATAAAAAATTTATCTTTTCATTATCTCCCTGCAGAAAATTCATTAACTAAAAATTCATGGTTGTATTTGTTTCTTTAAATTTAATTGCAACTGTTAAATATAAATATTTTGCTAATCACTTAATTTGAATCTTATTTATAAAAAAATAGAAAAGCAAACATAAAAAAATAGGTAGCCTAAGGTATTTTATAAAGAAATTTATCAAATAATGTAGTAACAGTTATTGGTTTAGCTTCGACATTGAATCTTCTGTGTTATTTAATTTAGTTTTTTTATAATAAAGTCATTAAATTTTATCGCATCTTGATGATTTTCTCACAGAATGTGTATATATACTGTATTAATATTTGTGTTAAATTTGATTCAAATCCGTTAATTAGTTTATTATAAATTTACATTTCGACGTTATGAGACGACACAATCGATTATTTGAACTTTTAATATAAACGTTAATAACTTACGTAATTATTAACAGATATTTATAAAATTTTAATATGTGTTTTATATAGTTAATTAGAACATATGTGGAAAGTTTGAACCAAATCGGTTTATAATATAAGTTTTCGATTAAAATTTATTTAAACAAATTAAAAATTGAGTACATTATTATAGAAAACCGTGTAAGGTATATCTTAAAAGCTAGTTGTCGTAAGTTATTTTTTAAAACAGATATAGGTTCCTCATGAAATTTACTATAAATTATCAAGTTTTTATTAATATATATTATTTTACAAGTTGTATAATGTAATATTTAAAACAATATTCATATTTTTAATTACCTGTTTCCAATAAAAATGTAATAACTTTGAAAATATTCAACCAATTTCAATGAAATTTATACCACATATATAAAAAATATATATAATAATGATATGAAATAATTAAACTTTTAAATTAATATTTAATACGTTTACTAACTAGGCCTATAAAATTAAAATCGATTAAGTTATTTAAATTTTAGCCGTAAACGTTAATAAGTTGCATAAGTATTAACGAATCTTTATGAAGTTGTAATAAAAAATTTTATATAGTTATTTAGAACATAGCCTATGTGGAAAGTTTGAACCAAATCTGTTAATAATTATAAGTTTTCGAAAAAGAAATGTTATAAATACATATTTATTTAATCAGCATTTACATTATATCGAATGGTATTCGTACAATTATTACTAATACATATTAATAAAAACTTGATAAGTTATAGTAAATTTCATGAAGAATCTATATTTGTTTTTAAAAATAACTTCCAATAATTAGTTTTTAAGATATAAACGTTTTTCTATAATAATGTACCCAATTTTCGATCCTTTTTTATAAATTTTTCTCGAAAACCAATAATTATTGACCGATTTGATTCAAACTTTCTACATATATATTATTCTATATAACTATATTAATAACACATACAAATTTCAAATATATTCATTAATAAATTTTCTTATTATTATTGATATAAAATCACTGATATGTATATTCCGAAAAAACATCTATAACCAACCGGACAAGATATAAACAGACATTCTTCTTCCATCCTGTCTTCAGACTGTCAAAGATGCCGAACGGCCACACATAAGTTCACTTTTTGCTTATCGAACCGCAAGTAATAAAAACCTTATTTGCTTGTGTTTTTTAACTGACGACTATCAGCTTATTTTACGCTAACATAATGGTACACGTTCGACAATCAGTAACATTTTGAATACCATATACTAACGCTTGTTTTAAGACAAGATGTTAAACAAATCTGAAACATAAATCCTTTTACTTTTTGTACTGAAGTATTTTTGTTTTAAAAGGTTTTAAATAATTGTTATATGCTCTTAACCGGAATTAAATATTTGGAAACTGTTGTTCAAATCCATGAGCGTAAATTATGTTTTCCCGTAGCATATGCACAAAAAATTTCAATATATATTTTTAAAAAACATTTATTTTTTTTAATTTGAATAATTCTGTAGAACTACAAGTTTGAAGTTATTCATACTGGAATAATTGTAGTCTTATAAAGATTAGAGGAACATTTTGTGATTTTCTTGTCGTTTATATTTTATTTTTAATTTGACTTTACAGGGCAATCAAAATATTTCATGAAAAAATAAATACAATTTGATTACCAGTCTCGAAATATTGTATGATCTATGATCTTTAATTTATAGATCTACTTACCAATTTTTGCTACTGTCAAAAAGAGTTTTCTCAAGTTCTTCACTATTGTGAAAACAACTTGTTTTGTCGAAGAGTTAATTATAAAAATATAATGTTTTATTAGTTATTAGCAATACGGACTATGTCTATTTGTGAAATAAAAATAAATATGCTAGATGTAGCACAATATTTGAGGAAGTTTTACATTTTCTTTATAAATATCACGGAAGAGGATTTATATGTTCACCATTTCTTTCCTTGCAACAATAACGAATGTTCAGTAACACCATTATTTTCTCTAAAAATACAAATGCACTTCATTATTATTTTATTTATAGGATCCCATTAAATAAACTCACAGGGTTTTTACGTTAAAGGTTTTAATTTACCACATGATTGAGTAATCATGCATAGTTCTTGCATGCTACTCAATAGAACCCTTTCGGCCTTTCATCAGCGAGGGAAATCATTGTTCATTTAGCAACTATTTCCTGGTTAGATTAAATTCTTAATCTATTTAGTAATCTGTTATATGGTTTATGCAGTCAAGTTAAGATAGGTGCCACTGATCAAATAACCCTCAAATAAGAAACGTGTCAACAATGTCGCCCAAATGTTTTCCGGCTAAATGTAGCGGCCTTCAACGAATGCTGAGAATTTGGCCGATTTAAGGCATAGTGACCAAAAATTTCAATATAAAAAAGTTCACCATAAACTCCATTTCTACTTCTTTTTTTTTTAGCAAAATATACAACTAATTTTTATTTATCAACTTTCTGTTAGATGTACTGATGGGGAACATTTTTGTTTGGATACCTTTTACCAAAAATTCTAGCACAGTTTTATTCTAAATACAGTATTTAAAATTCTAAGACAGTAAAGCTATTGACTTGAAACTTGCTATCCACTGTAACTAATTTGAGTGACACTAGTACAACAGGTTTTAAAAGTAACCGGTAACGCTAAAAGTTCACTGTTTGTAGTGCTTTATGGTCTGTAACTGTAACCCCAGCCTTAGACCATATAACTGTCGACAGTGAACATACACTTTTTTTCAAACCCCACGTATATTTTTTTAAATTTGATGTTTTGTTTACATTGTTTTAATTTCAATTTGGTTTATACTAAGCTACCGTACGATATTTACGTACAATTGCTAAATCATCAAGTATTTTACAATTAAATGCGAGACTCAATTCTGCATTCATTTTATTCGTGTAATGCAGGCCTAAATGAATTGACGACGTTGTAAGAATTTATGTACTGTATTTAGGCCTACATCTTGTTGACTCACATTTCAACTAAAATATTTGCTAAATCATACACATTTGAATCAGAAAATCAGACGGCATTGTCATTTCTTCCTATGAATATTAATGGTAATAAGAAACCACACCTGCTAAAAATATCTCTGCTTTTGTGGGAGAATCAGGAAACTGGTGTATATTTTGTATATTTACAAAAGTTTTTTTTACCTTAATCTTTAAATACCGTTTGTGGTTGTATCACTTATGCCGTATATACTTGAAATTTTATAAAATCGTTAAGCCATGTTATAAATTACATTACTGACAAATGTGCTGACACAAATATATTTTTACTTTTTTATTTGTCAAAATAATAAAACCCGTTTAATGGAATCACTTATTAATATCAAATATAAGTTTAACTACGGTAAGTAATTTTGTATAAGTAATAATTATTAATTTTTTTATGATATATATGATAACATAAAGACAAAAATAGATAACAAATTCTCAAAAAAATACTTCATGTGTTTTGTACAATTTACTACACATAAAGAATTTACTACACTACAACGTTTAGAAAACGTACAATTTGCCAATCTTTAAAAAAACACAATATCTACATTTTCGATATAGAAACAAAATATATTAAACAAGAGTGAGACTTGTCTTAATAATCGCCAAACCAATCTTAGTATCTTGTAGAAACGTTTTAAACGAAGTTAGTAAGAGAGTAGACTAAATATTACATTTTCAGTCAAAGGTAGGATACGATACTACTGAGTCATCAAAAGTTAAAAGGATAAAAAAACATTCTAAGAAGCCGGATGTCTAATCCAAGGCCGACGCGACACTGTGTTTATTCAAGTGCTGCCTCACTGCATATAGCGAGCAATCTGCTCATGAGTGTGTAAATTGACTTGTCTAACGTAAGTTAAGAGTAAGCCGTGTTAGTCTCGACGCCAGCGCAGCCTGGAAATAGAAATCCTAAACAACCGTGTAAGAATGTGTATGTGAAAAACCTGCGAAACGAGCAAATATAAAATAAATGAATATTCTTGCTCCTTATGCATTGGGAAAGCCGATAGACACGAAAAAGTAGGGGGTTGCGTTGCGAGCCTTGCTCGTTTTACGACGCTTGCTCGGAATGGGGTGTGTATACGTGAAAATTTGCTCGGTTCCTACACTGTACAAACACACACACACACACATATATATATATATATATATATATATATATATATAAAACATTTTTAATGACACTCCAAAACTTGTTCTGTGAACCATGATTGGTGCTCATTGACTACTCCCGACCTCAGGTTTCCTAGGTCATAGGACCTGCAATAGCTCATCTTTCTTCGCTAATAATTATATATTTTTAATGAATGCAAACCTGTGTATGAAAAATTAACTGTAGGCATTATAGTAAAAAAGGTAGCCTACTTTTTTTAGAAAGGTGGCTCTGCTCAGAACCCCGAAAATAAAATTTTCAATATAAATGCGTAAACAACTAACTTAAATAGACTAAGGGTGTTGTCCTGGAATGTCCAAGGTATTAGTGGTAAGACTGATGAGGTTGTGTTGCTTGAGGCGTAGTACAGGTACATTGGATAGGTTCTGATGCGATTGGTGTTTTATCTGTGCCTGGGTTTAAGCCTGGAAGTGGCAGAAGGTCATGCATAACCCTCTCTCAGGCGCAGAACGCAACAATTTCGAAAATTTGCATAATTGATAATTTAACCCACTTAGAATCATCCAATCGCAATAAAACTGGCACCATTGGAAAGGAAATGAATTAAACTTTAATTTTTGTATTTACAACTTTTCCGTAAAACGTATATTTACATATGTAATCATCGTTTTAAAATATGCACATCGGTCTACAGCTCTTTCCGTGCGCGAATGTGCATACAATTGTACTGTTATTTCCCACTTCTTCAACGTTTAAGACTATCTACAATAATATTTCTTTGACAATTATAACGATACCATTGGATTCGTCAAGATTTTATCTTTCTGTTGGTGTCTTCCAATCAGATGTCACTATAAAATTACTATTTTTTCAAGAATTACTGTAAACCCTTGCGATTGGACGTTTCTCAACCAATGAAACAGCCCATTTGTCAATCGATATTACAAAGGCACTACCTTATGTTTTGACAGATTTCTTTAGACCATTTTGTAGAGTAAAGTTTGAAGTTCGTAACGGTGGGAAGTAATCCAGAAATAACCGGTTTTTTGTCTGTCGTCTAGACAGTTGAAATGTACGTTCTGGTGAGAAACTCTAGCGCGTTTGTTCTCACGCTATTCAAATGTCCCGTTCTCTTATGCAGCTGTAGTCTGGCGACTTTTCATTAGATTGATGTCATTTTGTTATTCAAATAAATATAACTCAAACACTTTTGTGAACTAAGGAAAGACAAGTATACCGTTCTTTTCTTTAATTTATCCTCTACACTTTGTTATAATAATATTTCATTTTTGGGCAAAGCATATATTAGTAAATGACGTTACAATCTAGGCCTAGGTTTATTACCAGTCGTGTACTTGGAACATAAAAACTGTTTTTTTCAAAATAAAAAATTTGAAATTGATAAATGTTTTATACAGTTCTATTTAGAACTAAATTACGAAACTCTTTTACGCTTACGAAAAAAATACAAAAAATGTTTACTACTTGTTATGTAGGCCTAAAGTTGAACTTTTTCCTTTCGTTACTGAACATTTTTTGTTTTTAGAGCTAATAACTTTTACAATTTCAAAATAAACTAATTTTGAGTGGCTTATTTGGATTCTTTGAAGTTTCTTCTACAAAAAAGCTATTGTACACTTTTGAATTGGGGTTCATTTACTATTTTTGGCGAATTTTTAAAAATATGCTTGCAAAATGCTAAAAACGGGCTGGCCAATTTTAGCTTTAACCGTGCCAGTTCTAGGGTTAATATAATAAGTGCATATGGTAGGTATAATTCACGGCACGGTGGCTCAGCCGTTTTGGTTAAAAGTGAACTGCAGTGTAATTCTCTTGAATATATTAATTCACTCTCCATCGAACGGATCTGTGAAGTTTCAGCTGAGGCACTTAGAGGTGCGGATCTGGTGTGTATCTCCATATATAGACCACCCGATAGTGACAACTTTATGGCTTTTATGGGGACGGCTTCATAAAGTATTGACGTTGGTTTGTAGAGGTCGTGGATGTATTATAGTGGGTGGAGATTTCAATGTTGATTTTAGAGAATGGGGCGGTAATGGATTTGTTACTGATTTGTATAATTTGCTGAATGAATTGGGTCTACAACCGACTGTTTTTGGATACAACACGCCCTGGAACAGTTAAGTTGGGCAGCTTTATCGACAATGTTTTAACTAACAACAATCAAGGTAGGTGGACTGCTTGTGTTGTACCCACTGCGGTCTCTGATCATAATGCTATTGTTTTCAAAGCCTATGGAAATTGCCGTAGTGGTAAAAAAAACTGGCCGCCAATTTCGATAGGGTTAAGATAGAGACCTCCAATTTGTGCCATTCTTTATTTATCAAGCCCTTTAAAATTAGGTATCACTTGATGGGGGTTTGTATTTAAGATTTTTGAATTGCCCTCTCAACCCCCCATTTTCGGGTAAGGGGTCAAATGGTCGGTTACACCAAAATTCATCTCCCTTTGTCATATAAAGATACCCCGAAGCTCATGTATTTATTTCTGCTTGATTCAAAGTTAAGGGGGGGTGGGACTTTATGGACATCCGGTATGTTAAAGGGAATATAGACTCCTATGAACTGAATGCCTCTGCTCATGAGCATTGGACGAGGAAAGGTTTAAACATTAAGGGTAGTCACTGTCACTATCAGACAACATTGAAGAGATTTGAAAGTAATGCTATCAAATATTATAACAGTCTTTCCGATAAAATAAAGCAATTAAACATAAAATCCTTTAACCCTGGAGGGGGCGCGCACCGGTCTTTTAGACCGGGTTTTTACTAAATAATTGAAATATCTATGCATAAGCTTGCTAGAGCTTCCTCCCCCCACATACCTGCTAACAGACCTTTCCACTACATATTCTAATGCTTGTGCTATTTCCTCTCCTCCAAAGTTTGCTCGTGGTTCTCATTTCTTTCGCACCTGGTCTGAATGTTCTGGTGCTCCTCCTCATGTTACTTATTTCAACCAAGCATGTCGTTATATTCCTGTATATGTATTTAGTGTTTTGCATAGGAGTATATAGTTAACGAGGCCATTGAAAGATATACAGTAGAGCGTCGATAATCCGAACGCCAATAATCCGAAACGTCAAAAACCCGAACGCGTTCTGAGGCAGCCACTGCAAAAATTTTGTTTTCATTTTCGCAAATTCCAATTATTGCGTCGTTAAAAATTTCACAAACATTTTTATCGCAGTTGACATTATCTCTTTTAAAACACTTCTTAATTCCTGCTCTCACACGCCCTCACAACAGACTGGCTGTCAGTATTTTCACTGTCACACTAAAAAGCTGCTTTAGCGCTAGCAGTATATATACAGAAAGTTCATTCATTTCTCTTTGTGTAATCATTATAACAGTGTGTCGTACATACAGTAGTGTAGTATACAGTATTTTTTTTATTTTTTGTTTGTGTTAACTATAATGTACTTTTAATTATGTACTGTAATGAAAATTACAAGAGTAATCATGTTGGCCCTACTGTGTACGTGCAGGTTCTTCTAAATCATAATATGTAGGCCTAAGTAGTCTTACATACTGTATTGTAATTACATTACTGTTTGTACTGTTTAACCACTTTAATCGATTAAAGGACATATATTTTAGTCTAAATGGCCTTTTCTTGGTTATTTTCAAAAATCCGAACAAATTGATAATCCGAACCCCCCTCGGTCCCAATTAGTTCGGATTTTCGACGCTCTACTGTATTAATATATGTGAAGGAGGAAGGTTAGTTTCAACCACCCTAAGACTTCTAGACATTTTTATTGAAACCCGGACAAAAAGACAGGGCGCGCCCCCTCCAGGGTTAATAAAGCAGGCAAAATTAAAAGTTTTTTTTGGATCTACACTTATCATATATACATTTTTAGTATTTTTTGTATGAAAACATGCTAATGTTAATTTTGTATATTTATTTTTAAAAATATGTAAATAATAAATGTTTTCACTGGTTTTTTTATTACCCGGTCTAAAAGACAGTGCGGGCCTTCTCACGTATTATTTTTAACGCGCCCTCTCTAGGGTTAAAGGCACTATAAAAAAGGAATTGTTGGAGAGGGTCACCTATAAGAGCAATGAGTTTTTTGATTTTGCCCATTTGATAGGCAAAAGATAGACCGGAGCAAAAAAAATTTGGAGTTGAAGAAGAGAGTGAATTGAATATACAAATTGCATGTCATTTTATTTATTGGTACATATGTATGTTTTAAGTTGTCGAATTTGGTCCTGTTTGTATATTTCTTTGAACTGTTGGTTTATACTATTGTTATTATTGTTTTGTAGTTTATTATTGTACAATTAATTTTTAGGTGTTGTATTTGTTATTGTTGGGTTTATGTCAGTATTGTTTGAAGTATTATAGGACTAAGCTGTTATTATTGTAATGACGTTGCTATGCACCTTGTGGTGTATCTGCAATGAAGAAATGAAATGAAATTGACTTTCAGTTTTAGGTTTTGTTGGTTTACATAAAGTAAATAAAGAACAGCAAAGAAGTTTTTGAGAAGTTAATATGTTTAATTTATACTATTATTTAAATTTAAATACAAATTTATTTGTTTATCAGACTGGTATTTAGTTCCAACCATTTCTCTAACCCTCCCCCCAGTGTTTATGATTCTGGTGTTTATGAGAATTTATAGCAACCCTATTCATTGCATTATTTGCTAATAATCATATTGTCTCCCAATATAAAATACACAAAAAATACATTAACAATAATTATTAATAATTTAACATCCCAAACTAAAAGAAGCAGAGAAATAAATCTATAGCCCTATATACAAAATTGAAAACCTACGCATTGATTAAACTATCTCAAAAACCCGTGAAGATATGTGAAATTTGGTACACATATTGCTCATATGTCCTAGAGGCGCACTAAGAAAGGATTTTAAAATATTTGGCCTTTAAGGG
>JAGFPH010017445.1:6597-17671 GCA_018207615.1 Philaenus spumarius | reverse complement strand
AAAATATTTTATTAAATTCCTTCCAGTTATTCAAGTTACTATTAACTTTAGATTTGCTCAGCTCAGTAATTAATATTATATTTATTTGACAATCTCTGAGGAGTGAGAACAGTGGAACTTTACCTAGAATAATTAAATTATTTGTGCTTTGTGAAATTTCGTTGGAACTGCCAACTTTGCGTTTCCGCCCTTCGATATTGATCATACACTGAAAACAACTTATCATATAGGATACTTAGATAATAGGAATTTCTTGAACAAGGTAAATTATTTATATTAATTGAAATCAAAAGAAAATTTATTCAATAAAAACCCAAAATACTCTGTGGTTTTTTCCACTACAAAAACATAAATTTTAAACTAAATTTACTATTTACATAAATTTTAACTCTTTTAGGTAGAACCATTTATTATTCATTTGTACTTAATTATTCCTTCTTTTTTAAATTTATTATTTAATTATTTAATTATGATTTTAAATATTTAATTTACAAGATTAATAATTTTATATTTTGAAAAACCTAATTTTTATCTCAACCCAGTATCAATAATTATTTAAATTCAACTCAGGCAATATTCTAATAAGGGATATCGTAACTTTTCTGACAGACCTTTTATTACTGCGACCCTGGACTCTGACCACCTTTCCCAGGAATGTTGATTGAAATACAGCTTCCCTGAAGTCCGATTATCGTTGGTGCGGTTGAACGTCTCTCGTGGTCTCAGCTTTTGCCTGGTTTGACTTTCCCTGATGTCTTCTAACGCCTTCCCTGATGTTTTCTAACGCCTTCCCTGATTTGGTTTCCGCTTCTTATTCCAGTAGTCCTTCAAAGTCCATGTGCTGTTCCAGTTGTTGTCATTACATCAGTCCTGTGATTCTTGTAGACTACGTCATTTATAGATTTTTTGACGCACCGGCTATATAATTAACTATAGCGTAATTCACTCAAACTGTTCAATCGTTTTTTCACTGTCTGTAATGCTAACTGATTTTACACTGTTTTTGTTCATTTAACTCGTATTTACGTTTGATAAAATTTTAATGAGAACTGTTCTTTGAAATATTATATTGCATAATATTATAAGTAATAAAAATGTTCACTGTTTGATTTACACATATCTTACTGCTGTCTTTATAAAACACTGCTTCTAAGTACGTTACTTTAACATCGCAGATCCGTCTAACAACGTCGATCTAATGATTTAATGACTCACTGATCTAATAATACAATGATGAAAACGTCGATCTCATGATGAAAGCTCAAAAAATGAAAGCTAAAAGCTGAACGCTAAAAGCTAAAAGGTAATAGATAAAAGATGCGCGGCTCCCGCTGTACTCCGCTTATATGGACTCCTTTGCCGCCTTCCGAGTACCAACTGCCTTTCTTATTCCTCTATCCCTTGTTCGACATCTCGCCATGCAACTTGTATTAATTTCTTTAAGTTTTAGGTTGGTACTACCCCCACTAACTTCTTCGTTAGGCCTTGCCATCAGCTAATCTATCTCTCCCCTCCTAACATTTTCTCCTATTGTCTTACGTATTTTCCTCGTAGTTTTCTTTTAACTGCTTTTATGAACTTGCGGTTTTCGTAATCGTATTCCTTATACATTTTCCTGTCTTCTCAAACTTGAGTGATGGTCGTACTACGTTTGGTTCGCTTATGGCGCTGCCTCGCGTATTCCGCGGTTTTTCCTCGCGAAAACTTTTCTGGTTTTGAAGGAAATCTTTTTTCTTTTTTCTTCTATGTTGGTTATTATTTTATGATATACTAGCCAAAATTTCCATTCTGTCCGAAGATTTTTCTTCTGTTTTTGGGACTTGCAAAATTTGCCAAATTTAACATTTACTTTTGAATTTGAATTTAAACTTTAAAATTGATACTTTCGATTGAGATTTACAATTTTATACCCTTACTACTTTCTTAACACTATGTTATTATTTTTACCACCTTTTTCATGTTATTTTTAGCAAAATATAGGTATGAACTTTCTCACCTACTATTTTAATTAATTAACAATTTATAAACTTTTTATCTTATAAAACTTTTACTTCTTTACAACTTGTTTACTTTTTCATTTTCCCTTTTTCATTTTTTATGGTGCTTTTTCACCTTCAAACTTTAACAATTATCTCTAACTTTTAAAATACCAAAAATTCCTTAATTTGTTATTTAACATTTTTTATTCAATTTTTCTTACGCTTTTCAAAAATATCTTTTTCATTTAATTTTGATGAAATTTGAGAATTTCCTATAACTTTAACTCTTTATAACTTTAACATTTTTTATTTTACAAAATTGTGACTTCCATGAACAATGTTACCACCTCCCGTGTTTCACATTTACCCATAAAATTCATCAATTTTATACTTTTATTTAACACCTTATTCCTGTATAAAAATAACTAATTTTTCTAAGTCTTTCAAGCAACTTGAAACAAGCTCCAGGACAAAAGTCCATCTCTGTTGACACAGTACAGTTGGCCGGGACTTGTCGTATTCTAATCTAGTTAAGTATAGGGCGTACCTCAACTTTTGCTATGAAATCTTGATTTTTGCAGTTTTACAACAAAACTCAATTTTTCACGCATTGCATAAGGTTTATTCGCTTTAATATATATATATATATATATATATATATATATTAACTCTACAATCATTCCACAAAGGCATTGGGGTAAGATAATTCCAGCGTCAACAATTTGTACATAAATTTTTACTAACTCGTATTATGTTTTTGTTAAACTAGTTAATAATATATTTAAGCCTTGTAGTACAATTATACAGTAATAATTAATTGTTATTAATTCCTGGCTTTCTTGGGGCGGGAGGGTCCTGGCTCGTCACGGGAACTTGGTCCTGGGGTGGGTTCTGCTTCGTTTTCTTCCTCAACCATTGAGAAAGGAGATAAATCGTCGAGGATGACATGCAGAGGATCTATGTCGAGTTCTTCACCCTCATTGTCCAAAAGAGGCAGTTCCCCTGGCAGTTTTGGCAGGCAGGGGAACACTTGAGAGGTGCCTTTCTGCATCCGCATTTGGTAGTGGCACAATTATTTGTACATCGACAAAAAATCATTTTTAATATTTCATCCGGTGCAGCCTGCTGCTCACTGTGCACTGGGGTTAGAAATTTGTTGGTGGTTAGCTCCCTCCCATACATCTGAGGAGGCAGCTCATGTCCCAACCACATCTAGACTTGATGATATGTCCTCAGAGAATGTTATTTTGCTGTTCTTCAGTTGGTGGAAGACATGAGATGTTCGGTTTGATATTGGTTACAGATTTAACAAATGATTGGTAACTGTAAGCGTTTAGAGATTTCTCTTTATGTGGGGCACTGTACCAACTCAAAATACACTTTTTTCCAGCTTCCTCTATATCACCCTTGGTTGAGGAAGGGTTTGAGAAAACTGCAGCAGCTTCCTCGACTTCTGAAGACTTCAAACACAGTTTTATAAATCTAAGCTTACTCTTTCGGAAGGTAGCTGAGGTGGTATCGCACCCAGTGAATGCGTGTAGAAATAATATGTCTCGCAGCCTTTGGGTCTGAACCTCCTGGGTATAAAACAATGGAGGTTTTATCTTTCCTCGTTGAGGCTTGACAAAATTTATATCCTGGTCAACACCTGTGTTTTGGAGAGCTTCTGCATTATTTAGGAAATCATCGCTAGGGGGATATTTGTACAGTTGACTCTGAATATCCTGCCTAAAGATTTCGGCTGCTTTTTTTGACAATCCTGAGTCGTTCGTCATAAGCATTGTCCTCCTTGTGTTCGTACCAAGCGTCATGTATCAATTGTTGCCCAACATCTTTAAACTATGGTTTTTAAATTATGGTTTTAAACTATGGTACTGGCACATTAAATCTGTTCGAACCTTCAGTCACTATTATACGATCCCTTTACTTTGTTTTCAAGTTCTTAAATTGCGCCTTGGCCCCAGTAAGATCGAAGCTGAATCACGGTAAAATCTCCCTCGTGGAAATGCGAGTACTTATATGGTATTTTACGTTTTGATCGATTTTGGGGGAACCAGACGAGCTATAAGGTGGTGTAAAAAACAAAATGTGCAAAATAATCTCCTATATTTATTATTTTATATAAACCCTAAAAAAGTTTAATTTTAGTACGAAAAATCTCAACAAAAAACAGTATGTCCTGTCAAAAAAAAAAGGGCTTCCTGTTGTTAGATTTATATGGCTAACGAACTCGCCCGAGCCACTTTGAAAACAAACGTGGACCAAATCGGACATAAAATGGAGCCGCTGGAGTGCGAACACATTTATAATGATCGTTGCTCATTTGACTACTCCTGACCTTAGGTCTCACTACAAGAGTCACTGCAATAGCTTATCTTTCCTATGAGAATGCACTAATGATGCCAAGTCATGTTCAAGGTACTCGTCTGGACGAATTTAACCAAATTAATTCCATCCGAAAATAAGAAGTGGTTCTGTAGTGTCACTTATTCAAAAACATGAATAACAATAAACTAAACACCTTTTTGTAAGGAAAATAATGTTTACTAACCATGTTGAGTATGTATATTTCACAGGGGAAAAGATTCATGGTGGTCTACATGATAAGTGTTTGAACTACGTATATAACAATAGGTCTACGTTTGTACAGAGTGTCTTTGTAAATGGGCCACCGTTGGTAACTTGTAAACTATAATACTGATAGCGAACTTGAAATGGGGAAACTTTCTTTGTATTTTGAGAAATTAAAAATTAAGGTAGTTAAAATATTTGTAAATGGTCGCCATTTTCCAGTATGGAGGTCAACTTTCGAATTTCTTACGGAAGATCCTGTATTTTATGTTGAATTTGGATTTTACAAGTTTCTTTAAGACTTATTTGTTCTTGGTATTTTTTTATATAACCATTTAAAAGTTAGAGGTGTGTAGGCATACAGTTTAAAAAAAACCTAACTTAGTGCAAGATGTTTTTGTATGGAAACACTTTGAACCAATGAAAACGCTCTTAACACTAAGAAAACATTGTTTAGGCAAATAACTTTTAAAAATCAACAAATACGGTTTTTGTTACTTTTTTAAACCTATAATACGAAGTTGAAACTAAGTAACAAAACTACACACTGAACAAAGTTTGGGACCAACTCAGCTATCGACTCAATGTTTGCCGTGTGACGAATGGTGCTCACATTGAACACTTGTAGGAAAAACTGTTTTGAGTTACTCTTTCATTTTATGTATTATTTGTATTTGTAATAAATAATACAAAGCCTTGAAACCCAGATATTCATTTTGAAACAACCGGTACTCTTTAAATCTTTACCAAAGTTATATTTTACTAGTTGTAGCTCAAGCGTCACTTAAGATGACGACTTTGTCCTTAAGACGTATTTGACGAATAAACATATTTAGTGAGAAATTATTTTTTAAATTTATATTCTTATAGCTTAAAAGAATGACTTCCAACTAAATTGTTTGTAAATGTGTTAATCTCTTAACAGGCTATATTTTTTGCACATAAAAAATTCCAGCATAAATATTGAAAAACATTGGGTTTATGTAGTCAGTTGAAACTCATGTTTGGCGTGAAGCCAATTAAAAAACTGTTAAAGCTAAATACAGTAATTATAGATAGATTATCTCTGTAAAGAAACAACAACTGCAAGAGACCTAACTTTTATTCATTTAGTCCTTAACAAATATGTATATTTCAAATAATTGGTGAAAAATTAATCTGATCAATAATAGACCTAAACAGATAACTTGCAAGCATTAATTGTTGGCCTGTTCAGATAATTTATTATTAAAGAATTTCCATAGGAAATATGAGCTATTGGCTCTTATGGTGAGATCTAATGAGTAATGGTCAATGAGCACCGACTATGGTCAGCAGAACACGTATTGGAGAGCCATTAAAAACAAATCTGTTTGCACTTTAACGATCGAATTTTATGTCCGATTTGATCCAAATTTGGCACAGACGTTGGTTTTCTAAGTCGCTCGGACGAGTTCGTTACTCAAAAAACCAACAACCAGAAGCACATTTGTTGGGGTTTTATCTAAAATAATAAATAGAGGATATTATTCTGCACATTTTGTTTTGTTGGAAACACGACCTTCAGCCCGTCTAGTTCCACGACCTTCTAGCCCGTTTGGTTCCCCCAAAAACGTAAAATACCTTAAAATTAGGACCCGATTAACATCCTCGTCGGGATTTTACCGTGGGGCAGTCCATAATACGAGGCAGCAAGATGGAGGTACAAACTAGCAAAGCGGGTGTTTCCACTGTGGGTCGGGGATGGAGACTGAGGTACAAAAGATCTAGTAATATATTTCATACACGGAGGGGGCCTTTGTGAGTAGACCAATTTCCAAAATAGTTGGTTGAAGCCCTAAAACATAGAAACTCAATTTTGGAAATGATTCCTCAACTCACGTCAACGATTCAGCTGCGTGATCCAAATTATTTATATATTGGGTATCTAATGAAACAACTATAAAAGTTATCATAAATTATTACTATTCAGTATTCAAGGAGGAGCTCAGAATGTGGTCTTTGTTAATAATTAAGTGTAAAATTTACTAAAGATATTTCTTTTCATTCTGGAGTTTTATCTTACAATAATTAATTTTAAAAAGACACAATTGCAAACAGACGGAAAAAACTACTTATATCTATCTCAATAAACCTCCCGAAATATTTCCATGAAATTTTAAATCACCCTGAATAGAGACATTGATGATGTACGGAGAAAATCTAGGTTTTGGGTTCACCTACAGTGAAATAAATGTTTTATTTTACAGATCAAATATACATACATAAGAAGCTTTGTCCTGACTGGATGACTGACTGACTGAATCAACGAAGAGCAAAAACTACTTAAGATAAAATTATGAAACTTTAAAGGTAGGCTATATTCTTATGGGGTCATAGAAAGTTCTATTTTAAAGCGTAAAAATAGTGAAAATTTGTGGGTTCACTCCCAGCCCTATATATATCATAAACAAAACAACTGTTTGTATCAAGAGATAGCAACACATATGTGTTTACTTTCATTATCGTAGCAACCAACTTGACAATTATTTAGAATCAGTTTATTATTATTCACAACCAACAGGTTTTTTAGGTTAGATTAACAAACTAAAATAAAATAAGCAAACACAAAACAAAAATCAACGAAAAATGCTTACTGTATTATAATTCAATTCAAACATCTGTCGTTAATATTGTAAATAAAACAGCTGATTTGGATAAAAAACTTACATAATTTTCGGTTAAGCCTACAATTAATCAAAACACGTTAATTTGCAACAAATTTGGCAAATTTAGAATCAGGTAATTATTCTTCACAACTAAACACATTTTTAGATTAGGTAAAAGCAAACATAAGCTTACTGTATTATAAGTCAAACATCTGGTGTTACCTATTATATTGTTTCCTTTAGTTAGTAATTTCAAAATTTTGTTTGAAATGTTGATTATTTAAATATTAATGGTGATATTTACAAGGCATGCTGCTATTCAAATTATTGGGGTTGGTTGTGTCTATTTCGATCTCTGTCTTACCGAAATATTTTGCTATGTGCACACTTCCATGAAAATATCAGAATATGCAATATCTGTTTGCTTTGGCTTCGCCATGGGTCGCCTTTCGTTGGACCTGACTAAAGTGAGAGGAATTTAATAACGAAGGAATTCTTAAATTTCAGTCACATTGTGAACCTTGGTGACTTAGTACGCTGTCGAAATTACAATTATTTTAATGTATGATTTGTATGTGTCACTTTATCCACAATTTTGGCTATATATATAGAAAACTTCAGTTTATTTTTGAAGGATGCTCAAACATTTTATATTTCTAAAATAGTAAACCTCATGTTACGCATAAGCAACAGTACCTATCTTTTAAATAATATCAACTACTATTAAAGTGAGTGTACAAACATCCGTAAGTAACAAAATAGTAAAGCGCATACACATGGTAGTGTAAAATAACATAATTTTAAAAGTATATGTTACGTTATCAAGAAACTGGCAACAATAAACCCAACTTGAGACATATTTAACAGCTTATTTCGGTCATCATCTGTAAGATTTTAAACCTAGATTATACTTTTGGGGTTGTGTTTACAAGTTTGCAACTTCAATCAAAAACAAACTTCTTATAATGTATAGATGTTGGTTTTGTTTGTGAGTTATAAAACTGATGTAGGCTGTAATGTACTATATGATCAGCTTTGAGTTTATAAATCGTTGTGAAAAATGTATTTATTTTTACAAATCTTTTTGTTAACAACATTCTTGACAGCCTATAAAACAACCCAGAACTAACATAAACCTATAGGGCTACAATAACTTTACAAACATAAAACTGTATTTTAAACTAAGGCTATCAGTATCTTGATCAAAATTTTGAGCTTGTTAATTTACAAATTAAATATACCTAGGCATACTGTCGATGAAAACTTAAGTGAATTTTAAAGTGAACAATAATATAGTTTTGCCTAAATGACTGTATTTAAAATATTCATGGTTAAAATCGTTTATTTAAGTAGGCCTAAGATTAAAGTGTATGAGCTTTTATTTTGTTTCCAAAATTGATTTCAGGGGTTTGAATAAAACATTTAAATGGCTCTGTACATTTACCATGTTGAAATTACCTAACAGCATATATACCCTGTTGGATGTAGTTTGTTGGGCTAAGTAGTATTTTCTGAAAAAAAGAAGTAGGTAGGTAAACAAAATTGTTTATAAAATATACATTTTAAACGACTTCTAACCTCAAAACAAGTCATGTACAACCTAGATTAGTTCTACTTCATATTAAATTTAATATTTTGAAGTTATATTTTTTCTCATGTAACTTAGGCTATATCAAATTAATCTGCATGTGATTATACACAGGATCTTACTAGTAGAAACATATTACCAACTTTGTATAGGCAGTATAGGCTATATTATTTCTACTTGGCTACATTATTCATATATTGTACTATTTCCAATAAGAATAACTATGGCAAGAATAAATGATACGTTGTTGGTGGGGACCAGTGGAAGTATTGTTGCACATCATCATTTTCTCAAAAAACCTTTACCCTTCCCGAGAAAATCGACTGATACTGATCCAGTAATCCAATAAATAAAGGATGCTATTTTTACCTTTTAAGATACATACAATGATGACAGTTTAGGAATAGAAATAGGTACCGCCCCAACAACTGAGCCCTTAACCTAAGCAAGAGAACATTAATGCATGGTGTACATACACAAAAAGACTTCAGCTGGGCAAATAAATTAGGCCTAGGCCTACGGTACTCAATAAATACAATTTCCTTAGCACATTATGTACCTACAATTTTGTTAAGTTATTTGATGATATGTCCTCCTCAAGAAAAATCTGAATTAATAAATCAATTACTAAACATCGGTATTTATTTATTATGTCCAAAGGCATTACTATTAAAATGAATAAGCCTATTATTAAAATTCCTATACTCTAATACGAGCAATGTCTGTTTGTTTGTTTGTTGGTTTGTTTGTGTGTTTGTACGAGCAATCTCGAGATCCAGCGGAAGGATTTTGCTGAAAGTTTGGGATTAGAGGCTTTTGGGACTAAAAAATTTATTGGCGAAAACCACTACCTCAGGAAAACTCGTATATTTCTGAAAAACTCATTTGAAAATTGAAAATTTTTAACATTGGGGTTATGTAATTTAAAATCAATAGGATACATATGACAAACATCAGCTGTTTCCTATAATATTTCCATCAGCTGTCTCCTATAAATGTTTCCATTTAATTTGCTCGTTTAAATTTATTTTGTAAGTATTAAACATAAATAATTTGTCTTAAAGGTTAGAATTGTTTTAAGCTTGAAATCAGCTGACCCGTGCTAATATTTCGCGAGTTATGAGTAGGCCTACAAAACAGTACTTACCTAATTTTAATATTTTGATTTAGTTCAGTTAATTAAGTTTATTTATTTATACATTGTATAATATAACAGCTGATTTCACCACTCGTCTGTAATACTACAAAACCCAGCGTAGTAGTAAATAGTACATTTTTTTACAAATAGGCCTACAGTTTTATTTATAATCCTTATAGTTGTACACATTTACCGAGTTAAAAATTACCAGCAGCAATAGTTGCGTAGGCATAAATAAAGTCTGTTGTTTTTAAATAGTATTTTTTTTACATGATGTATTTCTGACGTGTATCCAATTATTCTGTCTGTGATTTTTCACTGGGGGCCTACTCGTGATTTAACAATTTAACAACAACAGACTTTATCTAAACCTACCTATACTGATGGAGATTTTTAACTCGGTAAATGTGTACAATATAATTTATTTGTAGGATTATAAAATTTAAGGCCTATTTGTTAAAATTTCGTATTCATTATAATATACGGTATCTAAATATATTTTTATTTTGTAGTTAAAATAAATACAATTTAACAACAACAGACTTTATCTAAACCTACCTATACTGATGGAGATTTTTAACAACCCGGGAAATCAATAGGATACATAAGACAAAGATCATCTGTTTCCTATAATATTTCCATCAGCTGTTTCCTATCATATTTTTCCATTATTAGCTGATTTTGTGTTAATTTATAACCTTTAATATAGGTTTTTGTGGAGAACTACTTCTGTTTATGTATTTTTATTTTATTTAATTTTATTAGAGTATAGGATATTTATTTTGTTTTGAATATATTATTTTCTGTGTCAGTTATGTGTGGAGCTTTATTTTTATTCAAACAAATTTATTACATTATTTAATTCACTATGCCTGGAGGAAGACCACCTAAACGTAAACGGTCAAACCAATTTACATGTCACCACGATGAACGTTCTACACAAACTCAGCTCATTCCGGAATCAGAACCTTCAAATACTGAACCACCAGTTGCTGAACTGTCTGTTTCTGTAACACCAGCAGTATCGCGGCCAACTCGAATAGCAAAATTACAATGCATAGAACGTATTTCGAACGTAAGCGAAGAAGAAAGGAATTGTCATATTGAAGAACAACGTGTCCGAGCTTCATGCAGACGGATCAACGAAACTGAAGAAGAAAGGGATCATCGT
>JAGFPH010017443.1:5275-17673 GCA_018207615.1 Philaenus spumarius | reverse complement strand
ACTTGTGAAATTTGTTTTTCGGATTGTTGTTTGAATTGTTGATTTGCGTCTAAAATTTGTTTAAATTGTTCGGTGGATTTGTTATTAACGTCTAAAATTTGTTGTTTAAGTTCTTGATTTGTACTAGATATTTGTTTAATTTCTTGATGAGTACCAGATATTTGCTGGTTTAGGTATTGGAATTGTTGGCTAATATTAAAAAACATATCTTCAATCGTTAAGGGTGGGGTTGAAGTTCTAGAGGGGGTTGCGTTGTCGGTTGGATTTATTGTGTCTGGCTCAAGACTTGCTCTAACATTTACATTATCCGGCTATGGTTCGCCTATAAGATCGGTAAACATTTCTTCCCTTAAACTCCGTTCTCCTACAGACACGTCTTCCATCCGGCGGTTGCTTATATCGGGAATCCGCGACCCTTCCATCGTTTCGCCTAATGAATCCGCGATCACGTCTTCATTTCGGCGGGACGAGTGAAAATTAGGCAAGCCTTCTGACTCTTGAGCCCTTTGAGTTAGGCTGATGCTAGTCCTAAGGTTATATGTAGTCTGGTTTTCCATATTAATTTAAATCACAACTTAAACAATATATATACAACAACTATTACTATACAATTCTATATCTATTTAAAATAAGGAGTTATTTATGGTAAGATTGGGAAAAGCCTTCACGTTGCGGCGCCAAATTACAATATATCAGCCTTTTCTTATGAAAAATGCCACACGTTGCGGTGCCAAATTTATTACACTTCACCAACTTTTGTGAGAGAAATGCCCCACGTTGTGGAAGCCAAATTTATTTCACTCCACTTTGGTTAAATTATCCAATATAATAGCCCACGTTGTGGAACTAAGTTATAATACTATGAGATTACCAATGCAATTCAAAACACAAAATAGGTTTACAATTTTAATACTTCTTTAATTGAAAGAAAGAAAAATTAATATATATATGTACAATTATTCACAAAACAAGTTAATTCAAATCAAATGTTCGTTATAGTCTTTATAACACTCTTAGTATCTCGGGGGGTCAGTGCCGACTTTTCCCAATATTATTTTATTGAAAACAAAAGTAATGATTAAAAAACAGTTATTCTAGATAAAGATAAAAATTGAAAAGGGGAAAGGAAAATGGTACAATGTGTTAAAATGTATGTGTATGTAGGTGTATCAAAAGGGGAATTATATCGAAGTTAAATTTATACTGATGGTCCAAACAAATTCTTCTTATAAAAGTATTTTACAAAGTCTTTCCAAAATATGTAATATTAAAGTTTTCACTGATGGATGGTTTGAAATATAGATAGAGTTAATTCAGGTAAGTACTTATAGGCCTATGGATAGATCTCACCCAGTTTATAACTTCTTCTTCTGGTTATGGGACTTTAAATGATTATTTATTATTATTACACTTCACTTGAGTTAAGGTAAGTTATTTATTTAAACGTAGACAAAGTTTGAACACTAATAATCTTCAATTTATTGGAGAGCGTTGGTCATAGGTCTTGCTTCTTAGGCGTCTCTTCAACAATTAAAATCCTGGGATCAAAAGTGGCTTGCTTTGGGCCTTCAGGAAATGGGTACATAAGGCCTGGTGAATTTCGTATCTTCTGGGGTTTGGATTATTGTACAGAAAAGTGTAATTTAAAATGTAGTGTATTTATTTGGTGTTGTTTTGATTAAATTTTGAAATAATTTTGTTTTACAACTAATATGGAATAATAAAATTAAAAAGAAATTGATTAAATAAGAAAATTGCATAAAAATACCAAAAATAGCTCCTTGTACAAATTATTTTCTAACATCTACTATTTACAATTAAAACTATACATTTGGCTTTTAAACTGGTGTTTTCCGCGTTGCAAGCGGTCACATGACTGTGGGCGGGGCTTAATAAACATGTCGTATTCCTCTATCTACTTTAGCCGTTGTTTCGTCGACTTTCAATGGATTGTTATGGCTTAACGGTATTTCCTATAAAATTTTGCCAAAGACATTTTTGATGAAGAATCTTTCATTCTATCTAATGGTGTTCTTCAGTTTTTGATTTGAATTTTGGTTCTCTTAGGATCGATGATTGTATTTCTGATATGGCCTAGATTTTAGTATGCCGGTCTGATTTCGAGTGGATTAAAAAAGTGAATTTCGGTCGAACGCTTGTTGATGGAGTTAATCTTATAATTTGGATGGATTGGTTGATTAATTTAGATGAATTTTGATATAGGAAAGATAGGGATACGAGGTCTGGAAATATTATTAATTACGTAAAACGTTATCGAAAGTCGGGTGTTTTAGAATCTTGTTAATTTGTTGCTTGTGATTCCGTCCGCTAGATGTCGTCGGTCGGATTGTTTCTGAATGATTTTTACCATCAATCTTCTGTCTCTCTCGCACTCATGCGTGTTTAGTTGAAATACATTAATGTATGATTCTTTTGGCTTGTTAATAATTTTGTGGTATATTTTGAATTGTTACATGTTAATTATTGTACACTTTTATAAATTCTTTTTAAGTACGGTATCCGGTTTATATTTTTTCCATCAAAGTGGTGGAAATAGAAATATTTATGTTTACTAATTATTAAGAAATCAGTTTTAAATATATTTTGAAAACTTTTTGTAAAAAATAAATCGGAAAATATAAAAATTTGAAATGGGAAATAATATTTATTTATAAATGTAATAACACAAGTATATTATTGTTTTAAGTTCTTAAACTTTTATTTATATTATTCATATTTCACTTTTCTAATTTCTGCTACATAAAAGTCATTTTGAAACCAAAACTTGTGATTGATTAAAAATAAATAATCAAAGAGACTAATTGACGTTAATTATTGTACACTTTTATACATTTTTTCATTTTTATAAATTTCATTTTTCTATTTTCTTTAACATAAAAGTCATTTTGAAACCAAAACTTGAGATTTATTAAAAATAATTAAACAAATAGTTTTATTTACGTTAATTATTATACACTTTTACACATTTTTCGTATCCAATTGTGGACTTTTTGTATCCTGTGCACTGATTTTTCTATTTCCTTCTACATAAAATTCATTTTGAAACCAAAACTTGAGATTTATTAAACAAATAGTTTAATTTACATAAATTCTTTAACACTTTTATACATTTTTCTTACGTATCCAAATGGTTGAATTAAAATTATTTATATGATTTAATTTATAAAACATTTTTAAATATATTTTGAAAACTTTTAGTACCTACATAATAAATCGGGAAATATAAAAATTTAAAGAGTTTAGATGACATTCTATATAATTTGTAAACTAGTGGTCGTAATAAAGTCATTGGAACTGTTGTTGGAAACAATAAATTAATATACTTTTCCTCTAATATTTTAATCTGTGTCACATTCCCTGTTATATTTGTAGATATTCGTGTCATACTTTTAGAAATTAGACGATCTTAATTATAACTATCGTTGGAAAATTTCGGGTATATTCGGATATCTTCGGGAGGAGTGGGGGTCGTGGAAACTATGATCGTAGAAGTACAGTAATCTAAAATTTTACCCTATATTACTAATTTAAAGATAGATAATGTAAAATAAATTGAAATTCGTGCGTGTGTGGCGTTGAAAAATGAATCATTAGATAAAACTCTATATAATTTTAAAAATAGCGCTTTTGACTAATTTAAGTTAGATAGTGTAAAATATTTAAAAAATTGCGGGTTATGATTAATTAAAAAAATCTGTAAAATAATTAAAAAATCGCTCGTTTAAAATGTCTCATTTAAAGATAACGAATAATTTAAAAATCGCGCGTAAAACCAGGATGGAAAAGTACTGAATGACTAATTTAAAGATAACGCCAACATCCGGTTAAATTTTATCGTTAGACTAATTATTATTTACATAGTTTAATCTCTTATTGACTTTGATTTGTTGACACACTGGACCAAACTCCGGTTGAACTTTGAGAGATAGACTAATTATTTACATTAATTAATATTTACTTACCTTATCTTTGTTGACACAATGGCGCCAGACTCCGGTTGAACTTTGAGAGATAGACTAATTATTTACATTAATTAATATTTACTTACCTTATCTTTGTTGACACAATGGCGCCAGACTTTTATCTTTGTTGACACAAGGAGTCAAAAATTAGCATTATTTCTTATCTTTATTTACTTAATCCTTATCTTTGTTTACTTAATCCTTATCTTGTTGACACAATCCTTATCTTTGTTTACATATTCCTTATCTTTGTTTACTTAAGAAGCCAAAAATTAGCGCTATTCCCAGGTTGACCTTTGGACCGTGACCTTTGGTTTGTTTGTTTGTCGCTGTATACCCCGGTCATTACTACTCTCAAACGCTGTTATTTGTTGAAAAATCACCCAATTCTAAATTTCAACAAGTAGGTTGCCGCGGTAATAAATGTAGGTAAATGATTTGAAAAAGTGGATATTGTTTCAGTATAGGCCTAACCTAAAATTTTGTAAGCTTTTGATCCAGATCAGCTGTTTTATTTATAATATGTAACAACACATGTTTTAAATATAATACAGTAAACATTTATCGTTGATTTTTTGTGGTTTTTGTTTTTATTTTGTTAACCTAACCTAAAAATCTGTTGGTTATGAATAATAAAACTGATTATAAATTTGTTAAGTAAATAGTTGCTATGGTAATTAATGTAATTGCATTGAACAAACATGTGTTGCTGAAATTTTGATCTGAATCATATTTTTTATCTTTTACAGAGCTTTGAGTAAACCCCTTTTTTCACCATTTTTAGGCTTTAAAATACAAATTTTGCATAATCCTATACATAGCTGATCGTAAGACAAAAATCAAAGTAGACAAGACCAACCCCAATAATTGGCATTGTGGCATGCATTGCAATTTCCCCATTAAATTATCAACATTTCAAACAAATTGTAATATTACCAACTAAAGTAAGCAATATAAAATGCAACACCATATGTTTGACTTACAATAAAGTAGCATTTTGTTTGCTTTGCAAATAAACATATTTTGGTCCAATGTCGGCCTAACCTAAAATTATGTTAAGTTTTTTATACAAATCAGCAGTTTTATTTATAATATGTAACAACAGATGTTTAAATTGAATAATTATAATACAGAAAGCATTTTTCATTGATTTTTGTCTATGTTTGCTTTTCGTTTGGTAATCCAACCTAAAAATGCGGTCGGTTGTGAAGAATAATAAACTGATTCTAAATTTGCTAAGTTGGTTGTTATGGTAATGAATGTGTTGTTACGGTTTTTATCCGAACAACTGTTTTATCTGATATATGGCAGGGAATGAACACCAGATTGTTCGCTACTTTTACTTTTTGAAATACAAATCTTGCAAAACTCTTTCTTAGTGTGCGTCTATGACCCTAACATTTTCGTATTTGTATCTTAAGTATTTTTCGCTACTTAAAAGCCAGGACAAAGCCGCTTTTATATGTAGATTAAACACCGGGGTTTCACATATTTCACTGTATTTATCTTTCGTTGTATGAACATTAAACTGACCTGGTAATCAAATACTCGCAAACTTATAGCCTATCATATTATACATATACTAGCTGACCCGTACGGCGTTGCCCGTGGTGGTTGGTATTTTCAGTCTTTTTAACGTAATTATTGTATTCTTTTTAAGTTTTCAGTCTGTTAGTGGTATTTGGCTTTTATATATATAGATCTCAAATAATAAAAGCACTATTGTCATAATAATAAAAGATCTGAAATTATGATTTTTTTAACTTCGATCCCCCCAAACCCCTCAAAAAATTTCGAAATTTTTTAAACCCTTTCTTAGTGAGCTCCTATGGCTCTAGAGGAAGCTACATACAAAATTGCATTCCAATCCGTTCGGTAGTTTTGGAGAAATCGTGATTTAGTAATTTTTACCTCGCAAAACCCTCTAAAATTTCAATTTTTTTAAAACCCTTTTTAAGTGAACACTTATGGCCCTAGAGGAAGCTACATACCAAATTTCATTAAAATCCGTTCGGTAGTTTTGAAGAAATCGTTTTTTAATAACTTTGATCCCCCAAGCCCCCCCCTCAAATTTCGATTTTTTTTTCAAACCCTTTCTTAGTAAGCACCTATAGTCTTAGAGGAAGCTACATACCAAATTTCATTTCAATCCGTTCTGTAGTTTTGAAGAAATCGTGATTTAATAACTTTGATCCCCAAACCCCCCTAAAATTTCGAATTTTTTTAAATCCTTTCTTAGCGAGCTCCTATGGCCCTAGAGGAAGCTACATACCAAATTTCATTCCATTTCTGTTCGGTAATTTTGGAGAAATCGTGATTTAGTAATTTTTACCCCCCAAACCCCCTTAAAATTTCCATTTTTTTCAAACCCTTTCTTGGTGAGCACCTATGGCCCTAGAGGAAGTTACATACAAAATTTAATTTCAATCCGTTCGGTAGTTTTTGAGAAATCGTGATGAGTGAGTCAGTGGGTTTTCGCTTTTATAGGCCCTATAATATAGATTACTTATACATCTTGTAAATGTATATAATTTACGAAAATGTCCACATATAATTGTAATATTATAAGCTAGGAGTCATTATTATATAAATTCTATCTCCTAGGATAAATACGATCAGTTTGAGTACAATTTTCCGCCAATCGTAGCTTAACCCTTTCATTTGAGTTTGTCGACGCGTTTCGGAGTTCCTCCATTCTCGGGACCTACTTCAGTACTCAATTTGAGTATCAGTATCAAATTGAGAGTACTGAAGTAGGTCTCGAGAATGGAGGAACTCCAAAACGCGTCGAATAACTCAAATAAAAGGGTTAAGCTAAGCTAGGAGGCCACTACAAAAATATGTAGCCTAATATCACATATATTATTTCTCAAGGACATTTTTTTGTCGGTACGCAATAACTTCCTTAATCTATATCTATTCTATACTTCTATACTAATATTATAAAGAGGTAAAGTTTGTTTGTTTATTTGTTTGTTTGTTTGTTTGTTTGTATGTAGGGGGTAATCTCTGGCACTACTGAACCAATTGAAAAAATAGTTTTACTAATAAAAAGCAACACCATCCCTGAGTAACATAGGCTATAATTCATTTCGATAAAAACCTTTTTTTATTTCAATATTTATAAATTTAATCGGAAAAATTCTTAGGTTAGGCTTAGAATGATAAACCAACACATGTATTTACATTTATTACCATAGCAACCAATTGAATAAAATAACAGATAATATACTTGCTCCAATATTTCCATTAACAGCTGATTTCAAAATTTGAAGCAATTATTTTTTAATTTCTAGCTTTTAGGTTAGGATTTTAAAGAGTAGACCTGAGCCTTGCTGGTTCTTTTAACCGTTATTATAACTGCTGTTATAAAATATAAGAAATAATTTAAATTGAACATTTAACATTATTTACTATCTTAGTTTTGAGGTTATTATTAATCATACACCTTTATTATAAATAAAACATAAAATATGTTTTTAGAAGGTTACGTTGGGGGTTGGCGTGCGGAGCACGCAGGGGTCTCCCCTAGTAAATCATAAAATTACAGGAATGAGGCATCATTTTAAAGCTTTCCTTAACCGCTACATCGGAAAAATGTACAAAATACAATTATACAAAAAAATACCAAAAGAAAAAAAGAATCCGAAAGTAACAGTGATGAAAGATCAAGTAAGTTGTAGGGATATTTTCCTGGCGTTGGCAACACTAATGATAACAATACCCAGCTGGAGAGCTGCCGTTACGCCACTACATTGCTATGTTTAATTAATTGTAAGCTTGGTTATAAACAGTATTATGGATACACCTATTTGTTGTTGTTTACCTTCAAGCAAGTTGGTAACGCACTATACGACTATACGATACTAAATATACGGTCTGTACCTTAATTAAGTGGGATTTAAGTAAGTTAGAATGCGAATGCTTCGCACGGGTCAGCTAGTTTACTTTAATACAAAACCCTTTTAAAATACATTTGTAATTTAAAATATTTCATTTATAGGCACACTAAATTTAATTATTTTTTCTAATTAACTTGAAATTTTTAAAATTTTACTTCCCCAAAAAAGGTAAGCAGTTTTTTTTTATTATTTATTATGTTTTGAATTTATAAATTTAACTATTTTTGTGCCTAGATTTGCGTCAATAGATTTCAGTAACGATGGGGAAAACGATTCCTTCAGATGGATCGAATCTGTTGAATGGACCCGCTCAAAAGAATCGGTTCCCAAGTCGATTCGCTTCGTTTGATGTCATAACATGTCGGGTTCTACTGACCGCCAGAAGTGTTTTTACGCCAAATTAAATCCCCGCCAATACTGGCTGCACCGTGAAACTGGTAGGCCTTGTTTTTCTACACAATTGCCGGGTTTTGCCTCTTGTATATTATTTTAAAACGGAGGAATTGCACATATGTAACGGTATTTATCTTAACTAAAGTAAACATTAAACCGACCTGGTACGCCCTCGTAATAATACACGTTCTCTAAACCGTGTACAGGGTGCCTCGCAATGGTTCTAATAAACTTTACCATTTTATTCAGCAGGTCAAAACTAACAAATAACATTGTGTCCTAACTTGTTTAGTTTAGAAGTTTTCTGTCAGTATGTGGGCTTTTTAAAACAATTATTATCTCACGAACAGTTTAACATAAATTTATGCTACTAAGCACGAAAGTTCATCCCATTGGTTTACACAAAATTGCAAAATTTAATTTTGCTGCAGTTATCAGTTTCAAGGTGGCGGAGTTTCAAACTTTTTAAAGTCGAATATCTTCAAAACTAAAGATTTTACTAAAAAATTTTAGGATATTAAAAATTTAGACAATTTAAAAACAAATCAAACAATGTGATATGTATCATTGAGTCAATGATAACTGAGAAAATCCAATAATTCTGGGTGAAAGGTGGTTTCCGTGATTAATGTAGAAATACAATATGAGTGTGAATTGGTCTAAATAAACAGAAAGTTATAATTTAAACGTAAAATTTGATAAAAAATCAAATGTTTTTATAAATAAAGTAGAGGAAACCCCTGCGTGCCACGCACGCCAACCCCATTTGAACCTTCTATACACATAATCATGTTATGTTTTCTTTATAATAAAGGTGTAGGATTAATGATAACCTGAAAGCTAAGATAGTAAATAATGTTAAATGTTCAAATCAAATTTGTTCGTATATTTTATAACCGCAGTTATAATAAGAACCAGCAAGGCTCAGGTGTACACTTTAATAAACACCTAACCTAAAAGTTAAAAATACAAATAATTACTTCAAAGTTTGAAATCAGCTGTTAATGGAAATATAGGAAAAAAAATTTGTATTTGTTATTTTATTCATTTGGTTGCTATGGTAACGAATGTGTTAGTTCATCAGTCCAGGCCTAACCTAAGATTTTGTTCGACTAAATTTGACAAATACTGAAATAAAAAATGTGTTTATCAAAAATAATTATAGCGTACGTTACTCAAGGATAGTGTAGCTTTTTATTGGTAAAACTATTTTTTCAATCGGTTTATTAGTTCCACAGATACATACAAACAAACAAATTTTACCGCTTCATAATATTAGTATAGATTGTTACGTAAAATCATTAGGTTTTGCAGATATTCAACTTTTAAACATTTTGAACCGCCGCCATCTTGAAACGGATAATTGCAGCAAAATTTAATTTCGCACATTTCTGTAATTTGATGTGATATTCAATCAAGGTGAGTTTCATGAATTTATCTTAACCCTTTGAGGACCAAAAAGTGTTAAAATTTGAAAAAAAACCCTGTATATTTCATTATTTTTGTGATTAACTAAGGTTATTTAGTAAAAAAACATTTTTACTGGTTTTTTTTAGTAAATATATATATATTCCTATGTATACCTTAGTACAATTATGCAAAACAGCCCCAGCCGGAGACCAGATACCTAGTCATATCCCGTCAGCTTGGAAGCGAGCCAACCACCGTTTGCTTTACTTCCGCCCTCTTAAACTCAAACCATAGATGTGATTAGATATCTGGTCTCCCTAGCCTATATTCGAACCCAGCATCTTTTGATCAGGAAGACGCAACGTTATCCACTAGGCTAAGGCTTGATTAAAGAAAACTGACAAATTGACAAAACTTCAGTTACTTTACTGTCGGTATAAATATCGTGTGTAAAGTAAAAGTAAAGTAAAAGTTAGTTTATCAGCACCATCTAGGAGTGGTTATAGGAAGTTTGCTTATTATTAGGAAGTTGCTCTTATGTTTGAATCTGTATAATTTGTATTCGTGAGAGGTTTATAATAATAACAGATCAGTTCTTATTAAGTTAAGTAATTAATTTAAAACAATATGCTACCCTTTTAATAAAAAATACTGACAAATGAAAGACTAGAACATGTTTTAAAAGATAATCTAGTGCATCTATGAATTCTGTGGAGGAGTTTATGTGCCATGATTTTGGGTCTAGTTCCCTTTGAAGATCCTCTGAATGTGAAGTCTGATCTTCCCTTTCACATGTTCTTGGTTGGGTCCTTAAGGTTTTCTATTGTTGTTGTTATTATTATAATTAATTATTATTGTTGTTGTTATTATCTATTGTGAGTTTTTATTATTGTTACCTTGTCCTCAGCGGAAATTAAATTATTAAAAAACTGTGAATTATTCTATGTAGATTTTTAAATGACTAGTATTGGTTACATGTATATGTTTTATTGTATGGTTATTGTTTTTGTAAGTTACATTTTATATATTGTTAGTATTGTTATATTGTTGACTTGTCTTATACAAATATTTGTCAAAGAGACCCATAAATGATTGATTGATTGATTGATTGATTGATTAGCTTGTGCTGCAACCTATTAGAACAATTTATAACTACCACAATTTTGATAAAAAATGTATTATACAGGGACTTGTGAGTGTCTTCAGGCATTTACAAGTTAGTTTCCACTTTATTTGAAAAGAATATAAAATAATAACTGAGCGGGGCTTGAGAATCCCGTTGGGCAGGAAAGGGTTTTAAACCGTTAAAGATATAAACACACATACAGACAGACAACTTCTAAACTAAGCATGATAGGACAGTATCGTATGATTTGCTAGTTTCGACCTGCTGAATAGCATGGTAAAGTTTGGTAGAATGTTTACGGGACACCCTGTACACGGAGCTGAATAGCAAACAGGTAAAAGGCGACCGGAATATAATCTGAAGTAATACCAGCTGGGTAAACAAGGGATGCTTCCACCAGAGGGAATAAAACAACTCATAAATATCAATGGAATAACAACCCTCCAGAGGGTGGTATTTTACCGTTTTAACTTACGTTGCATTTTACCGTTTTAATTTATACAAAATAAAGTTTAAGTCGAGCGATACCAGGACTAACAGTTCCACAGTAGTCTAGGGCATGTCGGTACTGAGTTTTCACTACTTTTCAAGGCCGTAGAAAGGAAAATTTTTCGGGGAGGGGGTCAGGTCAGGACCAGGGATTTGAACTAAAACCCCTAATTGGAAGTATTTTCAATACACAATGCATTTCGTGCTTCACACGCCAACCCACGTATTGAGAGAATGTTCAATAGAAAAAGCATTGCGTGATTCGCACGCCAACTCCCGTCTTGGGAGAATTTTTAATAAAAAGAGTATGCGTGTTTCGCACGCCAACCCCCGTTTCGGGAGTGTTTTCAATACACAATGCATTGCGTGCTTCGCACGCCAACCCCCGTATTGGGAGTATTTTCAATACACAATGTATTGCGTGCTTCGCACGCCAACCCCCGTATTTTGAGTATTTTCAATACACAATGCATTGCGTGCTTCGCTCGTCAACCCCCGCATTGGGAGTATTTTCAATACACAATGCATTGCGTGCTTCGCACGCCAACCACCATATTGGGAGAATGTTCAATACAAAATGCATTGCGTGCTTCGCACGCCAACCCACGTCTTGAAAGAATTTTCAATACACAGAGCATTGCGTGCTTCGCACGCCAACCCCCGTATTGGGAGTATATTCAATACACAATGCATTGCTTGCTTCGCACACCAACCCCCATATTGGGAGTATTTTTAATAAACAATGCATTGCGTGCTTCGCACGCCAACCCCCGTATTTTGAGTATTTTCAATACATAATGCATTGCGTGCTTCACACGCCAACCCACGTATTGAGAGAATGTTCAATACAAAATGCATTCAATACAAAAAAACTCCCGTCTTGGGAGAATTTTTAATAAAAAGAGTATGCGTGCTTCGCACGCTAACCCCGGTATTGGGAGAATTTTCAATACACAGAGCATTGCGTGCTTCACACGCCAACCTTCGTTTTGCGAGTATTTTCAATACAAAATGTATTGCGTGCTACGCACGCCAACCCCAGTATTTTGAGTATTTTCAATACACAATGCATTGCGTGCTTTGTACGCCAACCCC
>JAGFPH010017442.1:0-17674 GCA_018207615.1 Philaenus spumarius | reverse complement strand
GAAAAAATAATAAGTAAAAACAATGTTTTTACAAGAAAGTAAAAGGTTTGGTCGTTTATCAAAAATTATGTTCAATATTCTTCTACTTCTCAAAAATCTCTCAATATTTTATTAATGTTAAATTTGTATGTTTTAACAATGAATAATGTATTCTGTATTCATTGGTTTTAATCACCTCCACGATGAAGTCGATTATAAAATAAGCAGAGATACTTTGGTAAAGAGATTACACATGGTTTATTACTTCATACTAACAATTTTGTACAATGCATATTCTAATTATTGCGGGGTTTGTAATTTATCTTTTATATATCTGTAATATTTATAAAACAATTCTTGTAAGTCAATTACAATTGATTAGATTAGCATGTTTGTGGTACCAAGTCACTACTATAATTAACAATAATATTACTTTGTTAGTTCCGTCACGTGACTTCTTCTCGTGTATTTATTACGACATGTTTCGGAGCCGAAACTCAATTTTCAAGTTCTAATCACTCCGAAGAGATCGTCGCACATTAAAATAAATACAACATATACATACATACACACGTACACATCACACCAACACATAAACACAATATCGCGCTTGTCATAACATTAGGTGAGCAACCTATCAATGTCGGTTGAATACTGCCAGTATTGCGTTCAGGGATCTAACGATGGTTATCTCTGTTTGTCTTCTGTAAATATTTGATGGCCGTATCATGTAAATGGTAGGAGTGAAATGAAAGTTGGTCATTTAAGATATCGTCCGGTTTATTTTTGAATGATTTATAAATTTCGTACTCTTCCTTAGCATTAATTAGTCTACCTTTGCCGCAAACGTGTAGGGTTTCTCCCGAAGCGTGGAAGTCACCTGGGCTATGTTTCTTTTCGGCAAGGTGACGAGCGTAATTATTGGAATTGCTAATGTTGGACTTATTGTTGGAAATATGTTCCTTGTAGCGTTCGATGAATGCTCTCCCTGTCTGACCTATGTAATGTTTACTACAATCCTGGCAATTGATTTTATAAACTCCGGAAATTTTTTCAGTTCAGGTGTTGGTGTTACGCCTAAGCAATTTTGATAATTTATTGGTTGTACGAAAGGATAATGATGTTATGTTGTGATAGTGATGTTGTGTTTTTTGAAGATGTTTTTAAGTAAAAAGTTCGTATATTCAGACGAGACATATTTACTATCAATAGTGCTCTGGGTTATTATTTTGAAGTCATAGTAGCTAAATTTTATTTACCAATTGTTTGAAAGAGGATTAATTAATAATACTTTACTGTTGGAATTTTTGATAAAACATATTGCAAGTATTTAATTATATTCGTCATATAGATTAGTTAAATTGTTGTATTAATTGAATAATATACTAAGAGAACAAAAATATTTATAGTAGCTGCTTAAATTCTTATTTGTAAAATCAGCTAATGCACGGTAAATATAAGGTGTAGTACAAGGTACAATAATTGTACAACGGTAGTACAATGGTGTAGTTGAACGGAAAATAAGGACTTACGTGTATATGAACAGGTATAGAAAACAGCTGTTTTCGGTGTAGTATAATGAAAACGCATTTATATATTAATTTATTATTAAAGGTATTACAACGGTAAAAATTCGTTGTGGTTCCTGGATTTTTAATGTTGTAATTAATTTTATAGAATTGAGTTATTTAGGCCTACCACGGGTTGGCATCGTATGTCAAATGTGTTTTTTGTTTGTTTTTGTGTCATGGCCATTCTTCCTTTTCTTTATCAAATTAATGACCTTTAGTAGTATCTGAGAAAAGGCAGATTTAGTAAAAAAAAGTAAAATTTTGGGAAAACAAGGTTAAGGGAATTCGGACTGTTCATATTTACAAAGAATCAATTTCGTTTTAATTTTACATTTTCATTCCTGGGATCAAAAAAATTCATGTCTGGTTCAAATATTGGCTTGTATTGCAGTATATAATATAACAGTGAGAAGAGAAGGTTATATAAGGAGAGTGGTATACGATAGTATTACTTACAA
Organism: Philaenus spumarius; assembly: GCA_018207615.1. Taxonomy (NCBI): domain Eukaryota; kingdom Metazoa; phylum Arthropoda; class Insecta; order Hemiptera; family Aphrophoridae; genus Philaenus; species Philaenus spumarius. The sequence goes on along the minus strand of JAGFPH010017442.1, from coordinate 15,666 downwards.
CTCTCTAATTTGTTATTATAAACCTTTCGCGAATACAAATTATACAGATTCGTTCTTAATAAGAACCAAACAAACTTGTTATAATCGCTCCTAGATGGTGAAGATGCAGGTGGTTGGCACCCAAGCTGACGGGAAATTATTAGTTACCTGTTCTTCGTCATGGCATGTTTATCATACCTTTAATAAGATATTAATGAATATATTATTATTATTTTTTTTTTAACCAATATGATTTATTTTATAGTTTTTACAAACAATATATAATTTATTCGTACAATGAAGACACAAGGAAAATTACAAGGTATTGGTACACAAGGAAATTCGCATTCCTGTATATTTTACATATTCTGCAGGACACTACTAAAACTCAGTTGAAATACGATTTTTGTCTTCCATAATTATTATACAAGAAAAGGAATGATACATCCCTATATATAAATCTTTTTTCTATTAATTGAAAGTTGTGTGGATTGTCCGTCAGGGGCAATTAATTAGAAATTCTTTAAACTCTCTTTTGCCTTCAATGTATTTTTTTTTTTAAGTTGTTAACTCTTTTATTATAAGAGCGCAATATAATGTAGTATTGTAAAATTACATAATCAAAAGATGATGTAATAAAAAAAGTTATTAACAACTAGTTTCGGAAAAATTTCAAACTTCAATAAAGTATAAAATAAGTAAAGTTTTCTTAAAATATAACGTAAAGACGTTGTAAAGAATGAAAAGTAGTAAATAAAATTAAAATAAACTTTTGAAATAAAGTAATTCAAAAGGGGGATCAATTTTACACCTTAAGGTAAAATAAACAGTTAAATGAAAGTTTTTAATCAATAAATAAAACAAAAAGTGTATTAATAAATTAAATATGTAATAAAAATCCAGTATATAAAATAAATTCATGGAAATTCATAAGCCCTAAAACAGTGAGAAATCGGTAAACTCCCAAACACCAAAACCAGAAGAAAAACAAAACGGATTAAAATGAAACTACGAGTAGTGAGTGAACTACAACTGGTGAAAAAGAAAATTGTGGGAAACTGAAAACACTAGACTTTTCCAGGAAAGGTCTCGGGAAAAACGCGAGAAAATTGTGATCGCGAACCAGACATCGGACAACCGTGAATCAAATTCGAGAAGAAAGAAGACGTAGAACGAAATCCAAAAAGGTCACTCTCGAGAAAATCGGGGAAATTTGTGAAAAGTTATAGGCTGAAAGAAAATAACACAGACAAAATTATTCGAACGAAGATAAAGATTTGGCGGGTTGCACGATCCAACAGCAAGCGATGTAATCCACCGGAGGCAGAGCTACCAACTTCAGACATAATTATAGTAGATAAACAATGTGAATTTAATTAAATCAAAGGTGTAACAAAACTGGGAGACAACAGGCAAAATTACTGGAATTTAGGAAATAAAAGTGAAAAATCCCGGAGAAAAGGGATTTTCAATAAGAAAAAAACATAGTGTAATGAAAGGGCAAATGGCACTATAAATACTCTAACCCGGTTGAACCGGTTACTTCTTTGATTTTTGAGTTGACTGTAGTCCCGTCACTGTGACGCTTGCTTTTTATAAACTACTAAAGTCAAGCAACATGACTTAGTATTTTCTTTGTAAAACGTAAATAATTTTACAAGTGTGATTTAGAGATAATACGACTGGATGATTAGAATGTCAGCATAATTACTACAAAGGTGGCCGTTTTTTGGGACATTCTGGGACATACAGGACTTAGTACTACTAGTCAACACATTAGTTACTAAATGAAGTAATCCATCGAACTTCAGTACTGGACTCCAGGATTAAACAGGCGAACATCACTTCGTAACTTCGAGGGAATACCGAATCCAGGACTTCAGACGGCATCTCATCACCCTAACCAATTTTAAGAAGACATCCAGCATCCAACAACTTTACCCAACAGGGAAACACCTTCAACAACACGACAACAGAGACAGCACGCAGTTCACCTGTTAACCCGACACCGGGAAGAAACCGTTGACGTCATCACTAGCGTCGAGACGACAGGAAAAGTGTAACAAGGTCAATGAATACGTTAGTCCCTGTTAAAATTTGCCTGAATTAAATTCATAGAATTTATTGAGTATACTGGGTTATTTAGGATGTTAGATTAAATTAAAATTGTTAAATAATTTTAAAATAAATTCATATAGTTTTAAGGTCAATTTAAATTCAGAAAAAATAAATATAAAATAGTAACTGCTTACTTAATAAACGTTTGATTGAAGTATCAGAATAAATAAATTAAAATAAATAATGTGTACTGCCTTATAATATTAAGAAAATATTTTAAACAATTATAGTTGATATTGTGTACTTGTTGGAAAAGTTTCAGCCAGATAATATTTTATTTTATGTTTTTAAAGAAGTTAAATAAATTAGTAATTTTTTTCAATATAAAAATTTGTTACTTAGTAAAATTACCCATTACTCAAATATCCCATTACTTTATGAATTATAGTTCAAGAATTACCACTGTGATAAATTATAAAAATATCACAAGCAAAAATAAGCATTTTACAAGTTAAGTTTCGGTGTGCTCGCCACATAGAGATCAACGATCATTAAAATTAAATGCGCTGAGCTTGATTAAATTTAAATTCACTGGAAGTATAAATTTAAAGTTTTTTTTTTCATTTAGGCAGAATATTTAGAAAACTGAATATTCGACACCCAGTTGGTTCACCTATGCCTCATAAGAGAGATTGCCAAATAGTTCCAGTAGGTTGTATCAACTTATGCTGCAACAGTTGCTGTACAAAAAATAGGTCAAAGTTAAAGAATTCGCGTCCCAAAAAGTGGGGCTCGAAATTTGTACAATCGACCGTTGTGGTATACACATTTAAAATGTATAAATGTTAGATGTAAAATGTTACACAAACTTATACGTGAGTTATATTGGAGATTTCAAGCAACTGAGGATATTCTTTATTTACAAGTTGAATTTCTATGTTAAATATCAACAGTACAAAAAAAAAACCTTAGAACCTTATTTGTGTAGAATTTAATACTGAATACTCTTTGTAATAGGTCTCTTTGTCGTAAATATTTTAGTTTACGAGATAAACATAAAAAACCAGTAACATGTACGGCTGAGCGTTATCCATTTTGTTTTTTGCATATAAGTCTAATATGCCACAAGTGCTGTTTTCCACCATCAAAATTCTGATTCCCCATGTTATAACGAAGAAGTTGATACTGCACCCATGCTTGAATCATCAAAAATCCCACAGGATATTGTTATTGTACATTAGCAAGCCAACTAAAAAGGAATATTAAAGTTTTTATTAATATACATATTAATTTAATTAGGTAAATGATTGGATTAAAAATATTTAAATCAAACTGTAACAAATAAATAAGTTAATGTCTTAAGCAATAAATATTATTTCGAATAGCAGAATTTTAAACAATAATATATCAATAAGCTTGAATGGTTTAAAAATGTCCGATTGCTCAATAGTAGTGTGTTCTACAGAAACTAAAGATAAAGATATGAAATATAATAAAATGACGCGACGTAAGCCTCTTGTGGCAAACGAGATCAAGTATAAAGCTTTAAAACTTCTTGCGTGATCTGACTTTCAAAAGAGAAGTGTTTACACATTTTATTTGTTGGCATTTCTACAGCAATTAGTCATTTCAATAACTTTATTTTGTATGTTTAGTGTAAAGTTTAACTTCTATAATAATTTGAGATATTTTTAAGATACTTTACAAATTATTCAATTGCTTAAGGAAAAGTAATGCACTACTTACGTCATGGTACTGAAGTACAAAATTATTATACTTGCGTGTTTAATAGGTTGTTTTCACGCATTAGTAATCAATATATATATTTAAATTCATTCTTTCTCGTAGCCTTACATATGCATATTTTCTTCGTTTATGTAAATACAATGAAAGTTAAAATTATTTTTATATCCTAATTTTACAGAGATAAATATACAAATATATGAAGAATTTACTACTAATAAGAAATTAGAAGCAAGAAGGGAAAATTGTATCTTTGAATTTAAAGTGTAGAAACAAATATTGAAACCAATATTTAAACTATTAACAAAGTGACTTATTTTCCATATTTGATTTTTCTGAGCAAAATATATTATATTTTCTACATGTGTAATATTTCGTCAGACAGTAGTGTGCTGCTTTTCTATGACTGCAGCAGACTAGTAGTTCTGTGAACAGTAGACCTCGCTCGTCGAAATAACAAATGTGGTTTTGAGCTTAGGTTAAAAATAGTGTGCCAGTAAGGAAGTAAGCACAAGGTTTAGCCAGTGAAACATTATTTACAATTCCCGCGCTTCCGGGATTTCTAGTTCTCGTTTTTATTTCTTTTCTTGAGCTTTAACTGCTAAAGATTTTCTTTTAGAGGCATTGTGTTTTATTTAGGTTAATAATGCATAAGATAGCTAAAAATATCGAGTTATAGAGGGACAACATACAATTAAATATTTACATACTTAAATAACTCAAACTTGACAATGTATCAAAAGTTAACTTAAGTTCCATATCATATTCCAATATTAGAAATAATGAAAACAAACGATGTTAAAACGTCGTGATAGTGATCTCAACCCATGTACCAACACTTCAAACGGTGTCAAACGGTCATTTTTTATCGTCACGAGGTTTCATTTGTTTCATCTCATTTTGTAATTCACGTAAAGCCAAGTCAATTACTTTTATGAAATTTACAATGATAATTTACAGGTATACAGTTCAGTTCTTTGATTTATCCTCTACACTTTCTTACAATAATATGTCCTTTTTATGTAAATGATATATTCCTAAATTACTATTAAAAACAGGCCTAATTTTGTTAGCAGTCTTGTAGTAGGAATATAAAAACTGTTGTTTTCAAAATAAGAAATTTGAAATTGATAAATATTTTTATACAATTCTATTTAGAACTAAATTACGAAACTTTTTTACATTTATGAAAAAAAATTACAATAATTTTTACTACTTTTTGTGTAGGCCTAAAGTTAAACATTTTCCTTTCTTTACTGAACGTGATTGTTTCTTGAGCTAATAACTTTGTTAATTTTACTTCAATATTTTTTTTTTTTTACTGGCATATATGAATTCTTTGAACCTTTATCTACAAAAAAGCTATGGAACACTTTTGAATTGGTTTAGAATAAACGTATAAAAACATGGTTGAAATAAAAAAATTGGACGATTTTTTACAAATTTGAAGTTTACGGACATTTTGTGAGCTTACCGTTTGAGAAACGGAAAAAATCAAGAATTTTGTTGGAAATCTAATTTGCTACCCGCAAAATGTTATTAGTTTTTAAATTCGACTTACGGTTAAGCCACAAACTTGCTTTGGAAAAAAGCTTACACTGAGAGAAACGGTCCAGCCGCCATTTTTATTATATTTAAGGGGTTAAAAATGAAAAATGGAAAAAAAAACGTATATATACATGGCTCGGCCTAGGAATAAGGAACATTCATGCAAAAAATCATCAAAATCGGTCAAGGCGTTTGGCCGTAATCGTGAGACAGACACACAGACGAAATGCCGAACGGTCGAGTTAAAACAGAGACCTCGCTTACGCTCGGTCAATTACCACAATGTTTCATATAGTTTTAACTTTATTTATTTATATCTTACTGACCTACTTATCGTAGTTGGTCATCTTCTTGCTCGGTCAATTAAATTAGGAGAACTTTATTGGCATAGTTATCTTACAGGTTAACTTTGTAATAAAGACCTTTATTTGCTTCTTTTGATTAACCGTATAAAATTGTTATTTAAATTATTAAATAAAAGTAATTGTTTTCTTCTACTTTTTTTTATGAATAGTAAATATATTGTGTAAAATATTGTTATATTAGCTTCTGAAAATGTAGCCAAAAGGATAAAAACGAACATACTTTTTCTACTATCTATGTAACCAATAGAATAAAATAAAAATATATAACTTTAGTGTACTTCACGTGACCTGCTTCCTTTAGCTGTTTTGAAATAATTAGTTTACTTATATATCATCCTCAGTAAATATACATCGTTTATTTTTAGATCGACAAAAATATAAGATAAGAACTTGAAAACAAATAAAGACTTCACAACAAATACTGTAATTGTGAACTTTTGTAATTATGGGAGTATATTATGATGATAATCTAATATTTGACAACGATGTATACTTTACGACGAGAGGGTAGGCATCCCAAATCGCTTTGAACAAAGTTTTGCTTGTGCGTATAAGTGACTATGAACAACAACCTTACAGAAAACAGTTTCATTGCGGGGGTGTCACTGTGAAGGGCCGCGGAGGAGGAGGGTGGCTGTTTCCGCTTTCCCCTACGTAATTGCCCCGCCAACGCAAGCCCTTGACAGTCATAACACCCTGCCCCGCCAAAGCTCAACCGTAACACCTTATCGGCCCTGCTAACAGTTACCCAGGTGCCACACTTAATGACGTTATGCCATGTGTTAAACGTAAACCGCGATGTTCTAGCTATATCCCAGCTTAATTCGTCCCATTTCTTCCTCCCAGCCCTTTCCATCACATCGTATATCTTAAATTTCCAATAATGTGCTTCATAACACTCGGAGTAGCAGGTACATAAAGAGTCATGGTTAACTTCACCTGAGAGTGAAGATTTGTTCATTAACCTACTAAAACTATGTTCTTTAAAACTATTTTGAAAAAACCTTTGTAATAATATTAAATTTGTTTGCATTTTTAAAACTTTAACTTAAATTTATTGTATATTATAATACAAACTTGTTGTTTAATAGTACAATTTTATATTAACCTGTTGCCGTCATATTCTCGTCGACGTGTTCTCGTTGGGTTTGCATTGTATTCTCGTCGATTTGTCATTATGTTTTCGACATAGCCTTTGTAGTGTAGTCTTGTTGTTCTTTTGTCATCATGTCTTATATCATCTATTTGTTTTAACATTTGTGAAATTAAAAGAAAATTTTGTAAATAATAATAATTCTAATAATTCACTGTATGCAATAGTAGTATTTTGAAAAACTTCATGAGGATTAACAATTTCGTTAAAACCACAAAGATTTTGTCTTCGGTAAGTCTGAAACGGTTGTTTTTAGTTGTTGCAAATTCACAGAAACTTCTTTTGATATTTTATTAAGATGGTGTCCCTCAGAGGTGTTTTTTCGAGTTTAATATGATTGGACAATGTCATATGGCGAAATAAAAAGAATTTGTTTTATGAAATAAAGACCTATTTTTGAGTGGTACTGTTGAGTGGTACACGTTTTATATGCATGCAAGTGAGAAGCACTACCCACTATAACTTCCTCCCCCTCCCCAAACATGCACCGGGAGAGTGGTAGCAGCATTTATTGTAATCCTGGTAAAAACATCTATGGTCATTTGAAAAACGAGGCATATTAAAAAGAAATACGTTTTATTTAAATAGTTATTTTTTATTTCGTAATCATTTTAAATATTTTGTCATTTAAGATAAAAATTTCATGTATTTTTTAATATAACATTTACACAAAATAAAAATTAGATGAAATATTCAACTTTTATAATAATCATTTCTTCTTTTTATTTAATTTTTACGAGTAATAAAAAATATTTCATAAGAAATAGATGTGCTGAGTTCATTTATATTTACAAATTTTGATACAAATAAGAAACATTATACTAGTTAAACAAAGCTGAGAAACCATACAGACACATGGCAATAAGCAAATTTTTCATTTTGTAAGAGAGAGTTTAAAATGTATATGTTATCAGTATTCTGTGTATATGTAATTGTTTAGTTAATCAACACTGATCTTTTTGGATAACGAATGTATTTTTATTGTTTTATTATTATTTTGTTTTGTAATTTTAAATTCATTCTAAAGAAGTCAGCGATTAAGTAATTTTACAATATATAAATAATTTGTTACAAAATTGTATTCATGAAACAATACTTACAAACACATTTAAATATATCATAGTTACTATGTAGGGCATTGTTCTGCACGTTTTGTTTCTTTACTCGACCATATAGCCAGCCATGTTCGAAAAAACTCGGCCAAAACCTAAAATACCATAAAAGTATAATGATGCTATAGCAAGTTAATTTAAAAATGCAAAAATTTGTAATGTAAATATTTGAACGTGTTTAAATATTTGTAAATTTAAAAAAAAATAATGTATTTATTACAAGCATCGGTGGATTTAAAAAATTTCCGCTCTAAACATAAATTGGTGGTTTTAAGAATATCTTAAATTATTCAATTGTTTTGTAGAAATTTGCATTCCAATTTGCTTAAACAAACAGGACTTGAATATTAAGCCCTCTTTCGTGAAAACAAAATGGAAGAAAATTAAAGTGATTTGAATAAAAAACAGATGGATTATTTTACATTATCTATTCTTATGTTTATACAAACATTATATTGTAAACGTGGATTTTAAAAATATAAGCTCACATATTCTAAAGTAACTTTAAATAATTATCGAACTTGTATGATATCAGTTCTACTGATTATATTATATCACAAAAAAAGCACAAACTTCAAATTAAAAATGTATTATTTCAATTGCTTAAATTTGATTACCTTTTGAGAAACAAACTGTCTGACACCCATTAAACTTGACCAAATATCGATTATTATTATTATGTACTGTGTTGCTCAGTAAAAAAGCAAAAAGAACTTCAATAATTTTATTAATAAAACCTTTTTTAGTAAGTTTTTTTTTAAATGAATGAAAAGTAATTCTGAGAAAGAGTTTTTAAGGTTATCTTTTATAAAATGAATTATATTGCCACGTATGTACTTATATGAAGGTCTTACAAATCCCTTGTTTTGAGTTAATAGTTTTATATACTTCATTCATAAACAGTAGGATCTTAATAACAAATATTTTTCGTATTATTCTTTATACAATTTGTTAGTTTTTTATTTCTATTTGTACTGAAAATTCTAATTATAATTTTCAATTACTCATATTGGTCAATTTATAACTGGGTTAAAAAATGTGTAAGGAGATAATATGTTTAATGAGAACATTGAAGCTTTTGCTAAACGCATTATTATGTAAAATGTCAGTGCTATGAATAAAATAATGTTAAAACATAGAAACCTCACTTACAATAAACACTTCAACAAGGGTAGAAGATTCAGGTAACAAAATATTCTATATTCCTAATGTACTATTGTTAGGTAATGTTATATTAGATAACATTGTATTGAACTAAATTTAAATAACTACAAAAATTAAAACAATCCTGATTTAAAACTTAAACAGCTTTACACTAAAAAGTTATGCCACAATAAAAAAAACATATTTTTTTTTTTAACTGATGTGTTTTATTGAAAATGTACTTGTTCAATATAATATTTCAATAAAAAAATAACTTTTAAAGTTAATTTTGCGTTAACATAATATTCAATCTGAATTATTATAAGAATAACTCAACTTCATTATTTGAATAAGAATTAATAATTTCTTATGAAATCAGAGATATACCCTTATACACAAAAAAAATATATAAAAAATAGCTTATAAGATAACTAATAATTATAATTTATTATACCTTTTACATTGCTTCTAAGTACTGTTTACTTAAAAAATAAAATAATAACACATTAACATTTTTACAAAAGCTATTACTGTTAATACGATTTTTTTAACATGCCCAAATCTCTTTTACTCTAAATATACTACTACTTTATTTATTAAACCTTAATAATTTGTTCCTTAGATAAACTTTAATAGAAACCAAACAAGTTGAGATTAGACACTTATTTGAATTAAATTAACTCCTAGATAATTCGAAGTTAATTACAAATTGATTACCGCAAGGATTTCCTGTAATTAAAACTTAAGTAACATTTCATTATTATGTCATTAATAATTTCAATATTTCAAACAATTTCTGTTTCAATGAACACATTATTTGATGTGTTTTCAAAGAAACAAGTAAAAACTATGACACATTTAAAACACTATGTGACACTTTATTGATCATAAACATTGATCAAGTCCAAATCTAACGATCGCTTTACGTAATTTACCTGACAATTTCTTTAAAATACTCTTAGAACAAAAACTCAATTATATCGTTTGTGATAAAAATATCTTACAACTCAAATTGTAACATATATTCTGCTCGTTGGAGTAGTTAACTCTGCAACTATATTAGTAGATATAAAACATACCTATATTGTAATTCATTTTAGTTGAATGTGTTGCATACGAACAAATATATATATATATTCCTCATATATTACTTAATATATTTCTTCTTATAGCGTTTATTTCTTCTTGTTTAAAATAGCGTTTAATGAGAATTTATACATTTTGTTTTCACATAACTAATCATGTCAATAAAGATGAACTTTTTAAGGTAAAATATAAACGAATGTTCTGCAGGCAATCTGAAGTTATTAGGTACACAAAAATTGTTTAATAATATTTACATATATACACATCCTTATATAACTAAATAATTATTCGTTATTAAGTATGCTATATTGCACAACATAAATTGAATACATATATATAATATACAAACTTAAATTATGTAAAATTAGGTTATACAAGTTTAGTGTTAGACGCAAAGTTGCCGAGCCTAAAGTGGACTCAGACACAAAAAGCTAGTTTTCGTTACAAGTTTGAATATATTAATTTACGTATACCTCTAAACCATTTATTAAAACAAAACAATTTTATCCTTAAATTAACTCCGGTAAGAGTTACCAAACAAGTTGAGGGTAGATTACTTATTCTAATTTAATTAACTTTAAGATTATTCAAAGTTTAAGTAAATTACAAATTGATTACTAAAAGGATTTATTATAGTTACAAATTTTAATAATAACCCATTATTTGTAATATTTCAAACAATTTAAATTTAAGATTTGTTAAACATAATTTTAATAGGTTTTTAATAAAACAAGTAAATACTGTGGCTCGTTCACAATTAAATAACACTTTATTTAATAATCGTAAACAACAAAAAGCCCATCTTATTAAAGATAGCTTCCCACCCTTTATTAGATAATTTTATTAACAATCTCTTAGAAAAATTCATAATTTAGTTTGTAAAATGTATGTTTATAATATAATCCACAATGCATAATGTTACATATGTTTTGACCCAGATAATATTATCCAGGCAACTGCAATAATAAATGAAACAATTTCATTGCGATCATTTCTAATAAATAAATCATAATTTGTAATACATTTGCAAATAATAATAATACATTACGCTAAACAACTTTATGTTTTAAAATACGTATTTAAATTTTTTTGAGAAACTAATATTAAAAAGGAATAACGTAATATAAAACTAACCAGAAATATTTGAAGGTACTAATATTATTTAATTAGTTAATGGATATTCTTCATTTCATAATGTTTAGGTAGTAGACCCTATAAACCTCCCCCACAAAAACATTTATCATTTTCAAAAATCAAATAGTTTTTTAATTAGAGTGAATTAGGAAATTAGCAACTATGTACACATAAAATTTTCTTCGTTTTCGTAAAAAATACCATGACAAAGATTTGACTTTTGGTTTTTGCTCTCACTTGCTATTTACATGTGTATTCCTTAAAACCATTCGGTTCTTTTACTGAAATAGGTAAAGATAGTAACAAGGAAATTGCTGCATTTTATTTTGTTTATTTTCTTCAGGTGAAATTATGGTATATACTAATAATATAATTATTATTTCTATAAATTAGTATTTTTATAATTTTTAATATTATTATTAAATATTTATAAAATGTTGCTATTATATAAAACATAGTAAAATAAAAAATAATGCATGTTTTACATTTTAACAAATTTATAAAGTCTTAACCTTTTTATCAGATAGTATAGTAATTTTTCTTTAGGTATTATGTAAACCAATTATTTGTTTTCAATTGTATTTTATGATTTGCCTAATAGGAGAAAGAGAAAAATACAGTATCCCAACACACAACGTAAATGCAAATTACGTATAATGGGTGATACATTAAAAAATAATACATTAATTACTATGCATTCGCGTTTAAGTATTACAAACAATGTTTATAAAATTTGGTGTATACGTAATTTAAGGTTTTTTAGTGATTTTTTTAATCTTTAGTGAAAAGATTATAGCCTGCCTTAGAGAAATTCATTTTCAGTTCCAAATTAGATTTCTGTGATTGCTCTATATTATTTAAACTAATTAAACATATTGCAAAATCATTATAAACAACATAGTATTTAAATAAAAGTTTATATTAGCAGTTAAACTGTTTCAATAGTGAAATCAGACAAATTGTTAGAAAGCTCATGTATTATTCTAGACATATAGAGTAACATCTGATATAATATGCATACCGTAACTCCAAAAATGTTATCAGCCATATCCTAATCGACAGATAAATCTATCATTATTCCGTTTCTTTTCTTATTTACTGGAAATTTAATGAGAATTATGTTTTTAATTATCATTTAAAATAAATAAAGAGCTATACGGTACACATGTTTGCAAGTCAGTAATTCATCAAACAACAAACTCACTCTTCAGTTCTAAGCAAAGTAAGTGTGTTATCATTTCGTAATGTGTTTCTGCAACATTGTTTCTTTATTGTAAATTGCACTGAGTAAATGAATATTTTAAGAATGTAAAACGATTTTGCGGTAATTTTGGGAATCTTCAAAAATACATTTTGTATTATTATACTGTTATATCCTTAAAAATGTTTTTCCTTATTCAAATTAAATTTAGATTTAGTAGAAATAAATATATTTAAATGAAAATAAATATAAATATTTAAATTAAATAAATATTCATATTGCACAACAACTTGCGCAGAAATATGTAAGAACATGTAGTCATATTTTAAAGTCAGATACTCCTAACATAACATGATTACAGAAATCGATATGTTTTGTACCAATCTTACAAAAAGAATAATTAAGGGAACGGAAGCGATACTGGGCCACATAGATTGGTACTGTTCAAGACTTACCTTAGAATTTAAATATCACCAAAAGCAGGAATATTTCAGCTTATCTCTTACAATGCACAGGATACCTAAGGTTACCTCAATAAACCATAGAAATATGTATAATTTTAGGTTTATTAACCAAGTTAAATAAAAGTTTATACGCCCTTAATACAAAAAGATAATTAACATGCCCTTAATACAAAAAAGATTGAGATTAAAAAAAGAAAACATATATATTTTATTAAATTTAATTTAAAAACCCTTCCCAAAAAATAAAATTCAAAAACCCTCCCTTTTAATAATAATTACAGAAATTATACAAAAGATTTACAAGTTACAAAGTTTTAACATGAAATACCATGGATTTGTTTTAAGAAAAAAAAATATATATTTGTCGTTGGCCAACTCTAAAAGGTAATTATATAATTAAATAAATAGACAAAATTAATTATGAGACGTCTCTCTATATATAAAAAAAAAATATAAAATTTCTAATATGCAGCCCTTAAGGGCTAAGGTCCGAAATGTGCTAGCTTGCTCCTCCCAATTTATTTAATACTAACATATCCTAAATAGTACACATGTGCAAAATTATTTTCAAAAAATCCAGCCTATTTAACACTTAACATAAGAAAAGAACAAATACAGATAGTTCTCATTTTTTAAATTAACTTCTGTCTCTAATTAAAACTCAGTAGAAAATATTTAGATTATGCATTCCATTTTTCAGTTGCAAGGTAGGCCTTTTCTAATAGTAGTAGTAGCAGGTTATCTCATTGCATTAAACATCCCCTGCACTTGGACCAGTTTAACTGTATAACACAGATAACAATTTCCTTTTTAGAAAACTTGCAGTTATTTAAATAAGCATAAAATGATAGTTCTTTGAGTTGGCTGTATTTATTAAATTTTGTAGCACAAATAGCAAATTGCTACATAGATGGTGATTGTTAATATAACATGCGTAACGTTGCATAACACTGTCTGTACATGTTAGGTAAGCCACATGGTAACATAAAAGAAATGTTAACGTTTAGTTACATATCAGCCATATATTTTGCTTATAGCTTATTAAAAGTTTTCAATATCTGTTACACTGTAGACATACTACACAGTTATAGTTAATTAATGCATAACACTTTAGGCTTGTTGTGGAAATCTGTTTAGGCTTTAACAATAACAAAAATGATATCGGCTTTATAGTTTTTTGTAGGCTGTAAGATTTACATTTAAAATTTAGGCTGTAAGAATTACATTTAAGTTTAGGCTGTTGTAAAAAGGAAATATATAGGTTTCTCTAATAAATTGAACAAAATGAGTTAGGAAGTTGTACATGAAGCAAAAGTGGAAATAACCTAATTAAGTTTTACAAGTAATATCTTATAATTATTAAGGTAAAGCTGAAATATTGTACCTGGTATGCGAAAACAAAAGGTTTAGAAGTAAATCCTGTTCTTCAGCGACACACGTTACCAAGATCAAATTATTTAAGGTTCGGCAACACGACCACTTGCCAGCGTCTAAGAGTTTTCGTTCGTAACGGTCTAATGGCCGACGCTTTCTACGTACTCATGACAAAGCGAGATTTCAACTTAATAGATAAAGAACAGCTGATCGGTTGTGGGATGCTATGGCATTCTAAAGTAGTGTTACGGCTTCAGATACCGTACGGAGTCGACGTCTGGCGGAGAAAAGGATAACTGGGTGAAGGTTAAATACAGAAAGGTTGTAAGTAGGTAAAATAAATGATAGAAGTTGTTGATGGACGTCACTAATCTAAAAATTGTTTACTCGGAATAAGAACAAAATGTTATGTTATGTTTAACACTAAATATATTTGTGCATTTGAAAACAGCATGATTGTACTTATGCTATATTTCCATGATGGCCTTACATAGTAGGCCTACAGTCAAAACAAAAAGTATCCCTCAAAGTCAGTTACTAGTTGCTTGAGGTGCTACACTATTGTTTTCTTTCATCTTATCTAGTGGAAAAATATTACTAAAACAGATAAATTCTTTTGTGACACCAGTGCCATATGTAGTAATAATTCAAGTTTGTTGTTTTATGATTACACCGCAATATTTACAACATAAGTGCTTTCTGTCTTTACTCTCCTGTTAAAGTATGAGTGGAGGTAGAAAACATACAAAAAGGCCAATAAGTGGAATTAAAAACTAGCCTGGCCTGCCAAACTATCGCCGGTCTTAATACTCACATACATAAAACATAATAATTAAGGAACTTAATTTAATGTATTGTACACATAGAAAATTCAGCAATAATCTTTAAAACTTGTAAAATATTGTGTAACGTTTTATAAATTTGAAGATTTTTTATAATTTAAACTTCTAAATTTGACTTCGTTATTCTTTTATTATTTAGATAAACATTTGTATCATGACCGGGAAAATCCATAGTTATTGTTTATTTAAAAACTATTACTACCACATATGATGATAAATTTTTAAGACTTATAAACAAATACGAACACCATTTGACATGTTTAAAACTATTATTTGTAAAATAGAATATTGAAAAATTATGTTTAGAACACGTCTGGAAAAATAAAACAACATATTCGAAGAACAACTAGGAATTCCTTTCAATAATTAATAGCCTAAATGGTGGGTGGTTGAGTTATTGAAAGAAACTACATAACGTGCTATTTATTTTAGTATACTAAAATAACTATTTTGTATGAAAAAAT
>JAGFPH010017440.1:0-17676 GCA_018207615.1 Philaenus spumarius | reverse complement strand
TTGCATAACAGATTACATAAGCAGCAGCACCGGTAGTAGGAGGAGAGACGTGGCTAATTATATCTAGACGATTCCATAACGGATGAATCCAGTACTGAAATAGGTCTCGATAATGGAGGAACTCCGAAACGCGTCGACAAACTTTAGTGAAAGTGTTACGTTAGGATTGGCAGAAAATTGTACTGGAACTTATTTCGTGGATCCTAGCAGATATAATTTGTATAATAACTACATATTTCTGAGTTGACTGCCTCCAAGTGGCAGAGCTGTACATTACCAGCATTGAATTTGTATGCGTTTCATTCTTCCGTTAGCAAATATAGGGCAGATTCAAGGTTCTAAGCAGGTTCATAAGGGGGAATCTAAAGGGTTAAAAACGTAACTCTTAATCTAAACGTTCTGAAATGCGCATGTGTGACAATGTATATATGAGTATGTGTTATTAAACACAGCTTTCTTTCGCGCATTCAAAATTAACTAAAATATTATTTTTCTAGTATTCCTCCGCAAGCAACAAGCTGTTGTGATAACCACTAGAGTAAGAACACAAATTTGACGAGTACATGCTTTCACAATAAATCAGATTTTTTCGTCATGAACTATTGAAATTATTTTTGTTTGAGATATAATTAAACAATTATTGTATTGAATAAAGAAAAATATCGCAAACTTTGATTTTAAGTTAAATCAAAGAACAAAGTGACCTAAACAACCAACGTGTGTAGGTTACCAAATTTGGAACGAATCGGACGTAAAATTCATATGTTAGAGTGCTAATACGAAATACATATGTATTTTTAATGACACCCCAAAACGTGTCCTAGGGACCATGATCAATGTTCATTGGCACTAACGACCTTGATTGTCACCACTGCAATAGAGCTCATCTTTCCTACGGAAATTCGCTAAAAATGCTAAATCTTTCTAAAACGAAACAACACTGTCGTAAAATATTAATTTTTTTTTGTAACTAAAATTCTAGAAAAATACTGTTTTAGTTCCCATTATTGTAACATAATGCGGGTTGAGACTTCATTCGTTCCGAAAAAAATTGACTGTAACAGACGAGTGAACAGGAGTTCAAATTCAATCTAACTCATCTCTTTGTTCAGGTTCAGTTTATTGCCTTCTATATTTAAATGGGCGACCTCCCAGGACTCCTGGCGAGATGTCCGCGACCTGCTGATAGACCTGGTGGTAATGTGTATCTTCACTCCGATGATCGTCATGGGAACTTACGCCGGCATCGTGACCACAGAGAATCTGTACAGTTTGGACTTGATGGCGTCAACGATACAGATAGTAAGTCATTGTTAGCCGTTATTAAATATTTTAGAACAGCTGTGCAATTTTAGTAGAAGGAAACGCATGCGCAGTGCGTACTACGTGTATACGTAGCATTTTCTCCAGCTACAGTATAGCATGGGTTGGCCTGATCGAGACGAGAAATGGAACGATTCCCCTTCTCCGACTCCAACCGCAGTTGAAAAGCAAGAGAGCGAGAATCATTTCACAGTACACAGTTCAAATAGAAAATTAAAAAAACAATTAATTGTAAAGTCTGATATTTTCGCGGATATAACGATTGATTAGGACAGCGGCACTTGGATGTGGTAAAGTGGGGGTCGCCTGGATCATGACGAATGCACGATACGGCAAGAGTTTTGCATGAGTTTTTTTTTTATAGATAGTATTAACCTAACCTAAAAAATGCTGTTGGTTGTTAAACAAAATTTAACCGATTCTCGATTTGCTAATTTGGTTGTTGTAAGTAATAAAAGTAAATGTTTTCAAGAAACGTGCGTTGATTCAGTATATGCCTAACTGAAAAACAACAGTTTTATCTGTTATAGGACCGGTAGTGAAATTATTATATAAATAATTATATCTGCTAGGATCCATGAAATAAGTTTTAGTACAATTTTCTGCCAATCCTAACGTTAAACTTTCACTTAAATTTGTCCACGCGTTTCGGAGTTCTTCCATTATCGAGACCTATTTCAGTACTGGATTCATCCGTTATGGAATCGTCTAGATATAGTTAGTTATCCACGCCCCTCCGCCTACTACCGGTACTGCTTCTTATGTAACCTGTTACGTAATGTGTTATGCAACAAGTTATGTAATATAAACCTACTCTTTTATTTATTTTTTAATATTTTCATCAATTTCAGATTTTGGAAAGTTATTTCTGATTCACTGTTAATTTTTTCATTAATAATATTTTCTCCGTTCATTTTTAGTTTGAAAATTTCCATGTTTTCCATTATATTTAACCGTATTCCTTTGTTACTTTGGTGTAAGAGCTTCATTGATTCTTTCATTTCATATGGCAAATTACCCTCATTTAATAGATGTGTTGCGTCATTTGAATCTCTTTTTTCATATTTATAAGATCTAATATGTTCCCTAAATCTATCAGTTTATTATTCTTCAAAACCAACAGCTATTTTAGGTTAGATTGACCAACATAAAGCAAATAAAAACAAAAATCAACTAATGCTTACTTTATTTTAATTTAATTCAAACATTGGTTGTTGTATATTATATATAAAACAGCTGATTTTAATAGAAAAACTGAACATATTTTTAGGTTAGGCCTACAATGAATCTAAATACGTTTATTTGCAACCAATTGGGATAATTTAAAACCAGATTTCTTACAATTTTTCACAACTATCAGTTTTCTTAGATTAGGTAAAAGCAAACAATAGCGAAGCATTGCCGCACTAGTCACTAATAATTTAAAACTGACACACATGTGCGTCCATAGCACGTAGGCTTAAAATTGGCGTGCGAAGCACGCAATGCACTGTGTATTGAAAATACTGCAATGCACCGCTTCTCATAGTGTTCAGTGTTAAGCTCACATGTGCGTCCTTAGCAGTGAACGTGTTAAAAGAGTTTAAATTTAAATCCCCGGTCCTGATCTGATCCCCCCCGAAAAGTTTTCCTGGCTTCGGCCTTCTCGTACTCCTTCATTTACAGTTAGCATTCAGTTTATTATCAAATGTCCTTTTTCCATGTTAAATATAAAACTCGACGGGCTAAGTTATCTCGGCTAACCAAACAATGTATTTATGTTACAGCCCATGACACCGACCCGTCTTATAAGTCTGACTTTAGTATTCTTCACAGCCACCATGGACCTCGTCTACACTTCTTGGATGGTGGTACGCTTTCAACATCACGTCGGACAGTGGCATCGTTGGTGGAGACGTAAGTGTTTGGTAAGATTGGTCATCGACAAGAACCATAAACAACTCGATAGCCCTAATCAGGAGGAAGAACCTATGGCAGAATTCGATTAAGCTGACGCGTTATTGAATAAAAGTAAATTTTCGTCATAATTCAAGTTTTGTGTTTCAAAGTCCTTTAAAACTTGTTTCGAAAATGATTGAATATTATAAATTGGTAGTTTGGAAACAAATCCTACAAGTAATGTTTCACTATCCAATAAATTTGAAGAAATATACGTCTTTATAGCGAATTGTCGTTTAATTATTTATTGCTTGCAGAGGAGAAGGTTGCTGTTCAGATAATATTTACTTACATTTTACTGACTCTTTGCTCACACAATATAATGTCAATTGGTTTCAAGGTCGTAGCCAAGGGGGGGTTAAGGGGTCCAACCCCCCACCCCCGAAATCCCGAAATTTAGTAGTAAAAATGAAAATGAAATTTAATAAACGGTACCAGAAACTGGCACATACTTTCTCACAAACATATTTAAATTATTAAACAGATTCACTGTGACTTCATAACTGTAGGTGGGGTAGGAGAGGATGATTTATTAAAGTAGGAGATTAATTAATAAATATTATTATTATTATCTAGAGAGAAAACTATTCGATCGGTTTCGAACAAATTTGCACCAAACACGTCAATTAGGCCTGTATAGATGCACGAAAAAAGGTTTAGAAAAATTTTGAAAAACAACCCCCTTTAAGGCCAAAAAACCCCCAAAAATTAGTTATTATTATTATTAGCTAAACGAGACTTTTTAGAAAGATGCGGTTTTTGCATATGGTAGGGTACATTAAAGGCTACAAAAAGCCTAATTTTATCAAAATCGTTAGAGCCGTTTTTTTATAAAAAAATAATAACTGATTTTTTGTGGTTGTTTTGCCAAAAAGGGGGTTGTTTTTCAAAATTTTTCAAAACCGATTTTCGTGTTACAGGCCTACTTGACATGTCTGGTGCAAATTTGTTTGAAATCGATAGAATAGTTTTCGCTCTAGCTTTGTATACATACAAGCATACAGACAGACATTTTGTAAAAACCACTTTTTTGGACTCAAGGGGGTCCTAAAACGGATATTTCCATAAAAATCTCAACATCGATTTTTTTGCGATCACTATTTACTTTCTCTATACTATAGTAGGGCCTATTTTATAATGAGAAAGTAAAAAGTGCAAGTTATATTATAAAATAGACTTGCAATATATAGACTTCTCTAAAATAGAATAGAGGATCCAGCAACATATTTTACATCAATTTGCATTGCATGCATACTAATATTTACATTTGCTTGATTAAACTACAACGTACAATACACATGGATGCAGTAGGTTACAGCCTTATTAGTCCAGCAGATATGTACATTGTAAATGGAAAAAATTCCGAAGTTAATGAAACTTTTACAGGTTGTTTGGGGGTGTTGGGGGATGACACTGTCAAGTTTTCCAACTCGAGGACCCTGTGCTAATTTTTTTGCGGCCGAAAAACTTCAAAATTTTCGGACATTTTTCATTTTTTTGCTTATAACTTCTAAACTAAGCGGGTTTCGACCAAAACATTTATTTTCAAAATTATAGAGCAGTAAATTTTCTACAATTTGGTATCCTTTAACCTCTTCCTAAACCTAATATTAACCGAGATACAGCCGATCAAAATTAGAGAGATTTTCTCAAAATGGCAAAAATTAACCAAAACCTTCGTTTTTGGCCCTCTAACTATCAATTCTACAGTAATTATGGTAATCACTCATCATTATCGACATGTTGGAACACGCGGGGGCGAGGGGTGTCCGCTGATCAAGTGCCTTTTTTTGTGAAGTGTAATTATTTCAATGTTATCGTGTTACCCTACTACTGTAATTACTGCTAACCCACCTCAATAAACATAGATTGGGTTGTTGAAATCAATAAATAATAACAAAGAATTAATTAAAGAATGTAATTGATATACAAATAATGGTAGTATGTCTAATAATGCAAGTATATACTATTTATGTGTAAAAACTTCATGAGGCCACCAACAATTTGAAGCGCTTGGGTTCTGCTGCACCATCCTCGTAATCGTCGTCGTCGTTTTCAAAGTTGTCGGGGTCTATGAATCACTCAATTAACACTGGTGACTTTGTTACAAGATTGAATAATAATGAGGGAGAGTTTTAAAAATAAAAAATGTACTTCTTCAGGATGATAACATCCACCTTGTTTGGAAATTTACCATCCCCAAGCAGATGGCAACTTCTCTTAGACCCCTTGACTTCCCATCCACGTCTGGACTTGTTGGTAAGTCCTGAATTAATGGTACTTAGCGGCATCTCTGGTTGGTGGTAGTCTGGCAAGTTGGCAGCTCGGCTTTGCCATGACAGTGGTGAAAATGCGGTATCTCAGGTCATCGAGGTTGTCATGTCTAATGTTCCCGCCTTACAGTTTCACAAAGAACTTCTCTCCAACGTCACCAATTTGAGCTGGAGCTGCCTCGGGGTCCTTGAAAATTTCCAACATCTCGGAGAGGCCGGAATTCTTCTGATACGTCTGTATCACCTTCTTCTTCAAAATTCCAAAGGGTTCTGACTGCTGAAGTGGTGTCGAAGCTATCGGTGGTGTCGCACCTGTGGCCCGTGTTTGAAAGAGTGGGAAGAATAAAGGACGGTTGGGGTGTTACCCTTCCCACTCTTTTGGAAGTAGCCGTTTTTCTTTGAAACCCCCAAAGTATTCAGCAGCACCAGAATATCAATGTCCTCCCCTGTAATGACAACACTGTCGTAATCCTCGGCAACTGAGACACCAGTCTGTACGATCAGCACACCAGCGTCTTCTACTCCCTGCTTGACTTGGATCCCCTTGGCTTCCAGTTCACCCTTCAGCATCGTTATGAAATTCATCTTGTTTGTGTCGTTGGAGAAATGTTTTCCTGCGTGATGGTGCTGACTGCTGTTGTCTTGGAGAACACAAACTTAGTAGAGGGGTTCATCAAGGAACGCCGATACGTTCTACTGCCTTGGTGCTTTGGTAGCTTATCCCACTAGGATAACCATCGCAAACCACTATGGCATTGCTCCCAAAGTGCCTTTTGATGTAGTAAACGAAGTTTTGGCAGACTACCTGGAATGTTGCTTCGCTTGACTTCGTCCAAACCACCCTATGTAGCAGAAACTCTCCATCAATGATATTGCATTTTCTGTGGGTGTAGTTTCCAGTCACCTGTTCTTTCAGCTCTGATGAAGTTCTTCATGAGATTGCACATACGGAAATATTGAATCCAAAGTGCTGCAGTTGGTACTCAGTAGTCTTCAGAAGACTGGACAGCTTTTCGTCACACTTTTTAGTGAAGGGTCCTCTGCATCAATTCTCGAATTATAAGAAGCATACATAACGATGTCCTGCGCAAACAGGTCTCCTTCTTCCAACCCGCAACAGATCAATGATGAGTCCACCTAAGGCTGCGTATGCAAGGCTATGCCCGCGAACTGTTCTGGCATAAGCATACCAAAACATTGAAATTACAAGAGAGACGAAAATTTTGAAGGCAAATTTTTCAAGACCAGATGTTTACGAATTCAATGGTATAAAGTTATTCTGTTCAAAACAGGTTTGTCTAACCATTATACGATTTAGAAATGTGACAAAAAGTGATTTGTTTCACCGAGTTTTATCACGCGCGTCAGTGGTTTAGAAAAGTAAAATTTCTAAACGATGATTACACAAATAAATATATGTTTTAGAAAGAAATTGTACATACAAAAAATAAATTTTAAACATTACCTTTCCAATGGTATTTGTTTTTTTGAAATTGGAAGGTTTTTAGTGGTTGAAATATTCCATAGAATCACGTGTTACAAATGTATTGTCGCGGCACGGTGTGACTGCACTATAGTGAAGTCTCCCGGTTGTAGGGTTAAAGAGGTCTGCACCACTCAGAGGACCCACCCCCCTCGCGTGTTCCAACATGTTGATAATGATGAGTGATTACCATAATAACTGTAGAATTGATGGTAATTGATAGTTAGAGGGCCAAAAACGAAGGTTTTGGCCAATTTTTGCCATTTTGAGAAAATCTCTCTAACTTTGATCGGCTGTATCTCGGTTAATATTAGGTTTAGGAAGAAGTTTAAAGATACAAAATTGTAGACAATTTACTGCTCTATAACTTTGAAAAAAATGTTTTGGTCGAAAACCGCTTAGTTTAGAAGTTATAAGCAAAAAACCGAAAAATTTCCGAAAATTTTGAAGTTTTTCTGCTGCCCCAAAATTAGCACAGGGTCCTCGAGTTGGAAAACTTGACAGAGTCATCCCACAGCACCACCAAACAACCTGTAAAAGTTTCATTAACTTCGGAATTTTTTCCAGCAGACCCTACTTTTTTTACTCTGTCTACTGGACTATACAGGGTGAGTTTCTACTGACACCATTAACTTCACCAGTGTGTTCTACTCACTAAATGGAATAAAAAAGTTCATATGGACCCATGTCCGATTCTCAACCGTTTGGCTGTAGTCGCGTATTTTGTGTTTTTTCAAAATCATGCTATTTTGCCTCACTATTTGTTTGATAAAAATAAAACTAATCAATGTACCGAATTTCAATTAAAACCATTAGAACAAGAATTAAATTTGCTATAAAACCAAGGTTTTTTGTAATGATTTGTCAATATAATGCCTTTAAAAATTGGAAATAAAATATGAAGTTGGGTAAGTAAATGTTTAAGGTTACAGTTCAAGACCCTTTTTTACTACTTAAATGAAACGTAAGGCAATATCAAATGAAATTAAAAACTTCCTCATTTAATAACCTTTGAAATGATGTACAAATGTTAAGTTTTACGATTAGGTATGACAGTAAAAACTTTAAGAAACTGGAATAAAACACGTTTTACTGATTTGGTTTTAACAAATAAATGTACTGAAATGATGTACTTATTTGTTTTACGAAATCAGCTGTAACTTGGTATTGGTTGAAATCAGCTGTTATAATGGTATTATAATTTATCACCCAGTCTGAATCAGCAGTTGTTAATACTACATTGTTGTAATAATTAATTGCGTTGCTGAAGTGTGGAGCTGCACCATCTGCTTGGTAGATGATGCGCATACGCAAAGCCAGTGGCAAATCTTCAATAAGCTCTGGGAGTACTTCACTTAGGAATTGAAGGTATTGTACACCATTCAATGATGTAGGTAAGTCAAGATAGGGTCTTATTAGGCGGCCCCCAATAAGCCCGATCCATACGTTTACTTTGAACCTTGTCTGACTGCGCGATTCGCGAGCCATATGTGGATTTTCAACTGCATAATGATGCTCGTTGTGGAAGTTAAAAACTCCATCTCGCGTAAATGAAGATTCATCCGTCCACAAAATTGTCTTAAGAAAGTCGTCACGATCATTATGTCTAATCCAACGGCAAAACTGAAGTCTTTGAGGAGAATCTCTCGGTTCAAGAGTCTGAACGCGGATGAAATGGTACGGATGCAGTCCTTCTTTACGAAGTAGTTTTGATACATATGTCTGAGATACCCCCAATTCAATGGCTACAGTTCTTGTACTTGTCCGCTGATCTTCTTCTACTCGGTCTAGCACAGCTTCTTCTAAGGCAACAATTTGCTTGAAATTGCCAACTAAACTACCATTAGTACAATTTCACACAAATTCTGATGTGCCCTGGTAAAGGTTCTGACATCAGGAATCCTTCTGTCAGGAAAACGGCGATTGTACTCGTGACGGCTTTCAGCCGCAATACCGGAGCAAAAGCCGTACACAAAATGCATATCAGCATATTCTAAATTTGTAACAGGATCCATATCACAGAATGAATATCTTACAACACAAATGCCTAGTTCAGTTAGACGTGCAAATTAAATGATGGCTCAATTAATTATTACAACAATGTAGTATTAACAACGGCTGATTCAGACTGGGTGATAAATTATAATACCATTATAACAGCTGATTTCAACCAATAACAAGTTACAGCTGATTTTGTAAAACAAATAAGTACATAATTTCAGTACATTTCTTTGTTAAAACCAAATCAACAAAACGTCTTTTATTCCAGTTTATTAGAGTTTTTACTGTCATACCTAATCGTAAAACAAACATTTATACATCATTTTAAAGGCTATTAAATGAGGAAGTTTTTAATTTCATTTGATATTGCCTTACGTTCCATTTAAGTAGTAAAAAAGGGTTTTGAAATGTAACCTAAAACATTTACTTACCCAACTTCTTATTTTATTTCCATTTTTTAAAGGCATTATTGTTGACAAATCATTACAAAAAACCTTGGTTTTATAGCAAATTTAATTCTTGTTCTAATGGTTTTAATTGCAATTCGGTACGTTGATTAGTTTTATTTTTATCAAACAAATAGTGAGGCAAAATAGCATGATTTTGAAAAAACACAAAATACGCGACTACAGCCAAACGGTTGAGAATCGGACATGGATCCATATGAACTTTTTTATTCCATTTAGTGAGTAGAACACACTGGCGAAGTTAATGGTGTCAGTAGAAACTTACCCTGTATACTCTCTTGTGAGTTATGAGCTTGATCTGATCTATTAAATAAGAAAACTATGAAGGTTCAACAAAAATACTTTACTCTAACAAAAAAATCATTCATCATCCATATATCAACTTCTTAAAAAGCTAGTGTACGTCCGTACGTACATACATACGTACGTACTTGAGTAACAATATCTGTAATACTTAAACAAAACCTAGCGCAGATTATATTTCGGGATTATGTTTACAACTTTAATCATCAATAATATTGTAAGTCTTCTGAAGTAGATTTTTTTAAATATGAGTTAAAGAACTAATGCAGGCTATAATACGTTATAAGATTTGCTTTGAGGTTATGAAATGAATATATAACTGCAAACTTTTATTATCAATAATATTCATTTATACAAATTTAAAGTAGATACTCATTCGTTTAGTTTCGGAAACGTTCTTACATCTTCGTATAATATATAAACATATTCAATTATTAATTTATTCTTCATAATATTATTAACTTCGAAATCATTTGATCTATTAATATAAAATAAAAAGAAATTAAAAAATAATATTTTTATCTTTATTTAGATATTATAATAATGTATATAAACACAATATTTTTACAAATATTCTTATAGTTTTATAATCCTTATAATTGTTCAAATTTATCGAGTTAAAAATCCTCGTCAGTATGGTTAGGTAGGCCTAGCTAAAGTATTTTGTTTTTAAATAGCATTTTATTTAATGGTGTATTTCTGATGTTAAAATAGTTAAAATTCAAATCCCCGGTCCTGACCTGACCACCCCCCCCCCCTCGCCCCCGAAAAGTTTTTCTGGCTACGGCCTTGATTGGTTTAACATACGTTGTCAAAAGTAGTTCAGTTTTTTTTCTCTTATTAACGAATTTCCATAGGAAAGATGACTCTTATGGCGAGGCCTAAGGTCGAGAGTAGTCAATGAGCATCAATCGTGACACGATTTGGGGTGAAATTAATTCGCACTGTGACGTCTTTATTTTACGTCCAATCTGGTCCAAATTTGGTACACACGTTGGTTTTCTAACTGGCTCGGATGAGTTCGTTAGCCAAAAAATCCAACAACCAAAAGTACTTTTTTGACCGGAAGTAAAATCTTTTTAGAGTTTTCGTACTCTAAATTAAACTTTTTTGAATGATAACTAAAAAATAAATATAGGAGATGGTTTTGCACATTTTCTTTTTTACATGAGCCCGTTTAGTTCCCCGAAAATCGATCAAATCTTAAAATACCATAAAAGTACTTGGTTCAAATCCAGCGAAGCGCGTTTGTCCGGTGCGAGCGAAGCGAAGCAGTCCATAAGGTCGATGATAGTACTCAAACTTTAAAGTTATAAAACGTGTATACGCGACCGTAGTATGTGCGGATAGTTTACTATAGTCGCGTAAACGCAAAGCCATTCCCGAAAAGATTGAAATAGAATCTTTTTTCGGGAAATACCCAATTATACGAATGTTTGATTATCCGAATGAGGTCCTGTCCCAATTGATTCGGATAACTGGAGTTCTACTGTTGTAGCTCGTTTTGGAAAATGATGCAAGTACGTTTTTGAGAATTCAAAAGTTCAAGAATACGATGTTACGTTTTTAGAAAATGGCAGTAGCGTACACAATAATTGAAATTTAAAATTAAACGGATAAAAGTTTTGTTACTTAAGAATCAATTGTAAAGTTTCTCTCTGTATACATCGAGCTGGTTAAGAAATAAACTCTACAAAGCTCGACCGTAAAAGTTTCAGAATCAAATCGCAACGTTTCGAAAAACTTTCGTGCCAAACTTGATTACCTTTCTGTATCATGATAATTTAATTCATACCACTTTACGTTTACAGCATCGAGTATTCTTCAGTCCAAAGTTGGTAACACTTCAAAACTTAAGATGCGTGAAGCCTTTGAATATATACCCCGTTATATATTCAGTGGTGAAGCCGAGTCAACAATCGGCGTTCAATCTAAAATATACAGTTGGCACTCCTTTTAATTCTATTGTCTTGACTTAAAGTAACACCGAAATGCTTTCCACCTTATACAATGGTGAAGTCGCAGTATTCCATTTGTGATCGTTCCATTGTGGGCCACCATTGGCTATCTAAATGAATACTCACTTTATAATACTGTATTATAAATAGTTAAATATATAAAACCACTTATCCGACTGAGGTGGCTATTGTTTCAATCTAAGTGGATAATCTACTTATATTGCTAATACGTTCTATACTGTATTATAAATAGCTAAATATATAACACCTCTTTACCGACGGAGGTGACTATTGTTTCCATCTACGTAGATAATCTAAGTTTATAATAAAAATCCCATAATCTGAGGTCGCAAGGCCGAGGTACAAACTCGCAAAGCAACGCCTGAGCCGGAGCTGAAGGCTGAGGTGCAGACAAATTCCACTAATATATTTCGTACACGTAGGCAGCTGTTCAGTGCCTTCGTGAGAAGACCAATTTCCCACATAGTTGGTTGAAACCGTAAAACATATAAACTTAATTTTGTCAATTCGCTCAACTCACGTCAGTGGTTCAGCTGTGTGATCGAATTATTAAATTTGCTTTCTGAAGTAATTCTCTCAAACTGTTAGCGGGAGTTAATTTAATAATTTATATTGCTGGTACATTTAACTACTATAAGATTTACTCAATGCATCCATTCTAGTGTAAGGAGTAATAAATATAATCTTGTTTACGTCTTGTGTTAAATTTTTGGTTAAATATTTCCTTTCCAATGGTTTTTGTTTTATTGAGATTGAATAATGTTTAGTAGGTGAAATTATTCGATACAAGTTGTGTTGTCTGAGTCTACTTAATTGAACATTCTACCATTTAGAGGGTTAAACAAAAATTATAATAACCCAAAGCAGTGGGCTGCAACCCACACAGCCCCCCACCCTGGATCCGCCAATGGCCAGGGCTGAGGTTAAACTGGTCCGTACAATATCAAAACAAAGTTTCAACTTAAGACAGTTTTACCCATCATTAAAGCAATATGACGTTAAAATAATTTAAAAAATAATTGAATAGGCAGTATGAACGAAATTAATAATAATAATCAAAACTCAACTTAGGTTGTGGGTGATTGAATTTTATTCTGAATTTCGCCTGCAAAGATTCGCAGGCGTTTGTGGTGCGCTTGAATGAAACTGAAGGTGATGCCCACATCTCTGAAGGAAACTGTGAGCTACTGTCAATGTAGTTCTCTACCAAGTACTTCACAAACTGATTAACTTTTTAAGCTAATGGTTGAATTGGCTCCACATCTTCTACATATGCTTCTCCAAATGCGCATTGTTTAAAAAACTAAAACTGTTTTTGTTACAAATCAAATTATAGACGTGCATGAACTTGTCTCTCTGGCCTCTTTTGAGTGTCTATATACGTCAAAATTTGCCTGCATTCAAATAACCTTACTCATCATCTTTATTCCAACACTCATCCACCATATTTCCAACGTCATCTTATATTTTTTACATCCATCGTCAGAAGTATTTACTGCCATAAGAGTTACCTAACTGTACCAAATTTATATTTTAACGAGAAGTAGGTGAAACACCGGTTACAAGATTTGTTTACATTGTGTCAGTCGAGTTAATAGAATCTTGTTGAAAAAGGCGAGGCTGGACGGAAATTTGATTACTATTTTTACATTTTGAGGGCTCACTTGGTCAACTTAAAGTTAGTTCAATTTGCTTTGATTGATCTTTTTTTAGTAAACTGTATCTATAATCTAAGAAGTTTTACTTCTAACGCTCTTTTTTTATATTGTTATTTTTTGGTTGTTTTTGGTTTTTTGGAAAAATGTTCAAGATTATCATTGAATGAATACGATTTTAAGTCCATTACAATTAAGAAATTACAATTAGGATCCCGATTATTAGTTATCGGGAAGCATTAACATTATTAATATCTTTTGAAGCATGTTTTTTTTAAGTTAATGCCAGTTAGACTAACTGAAGAACAGACCATGTAAGCAGAAATTCAGTCACTAGTAGGTTCGAACCCGCGCAATCGTAGCCAACTTGGAAACCCGTCCTAACCACTGTGCCACTCCTCTCCCCTTATTCAATAAACATTCATGGTTGTATTTTTCAGAAATTTCATAATTGTCTACGGGAAACATGTAAAACCTATATTTTGCAGTTCGTGTTTTATCATCCCTGAAGTGTATTAAGATGTACTTTCATTTGACAATACGAAATTCGTAATATATTATGTAGTTATAAAACTAATGTCTGATTTACCTTCGACAGATCTCGCTTATGTTGTAGAAAGGCTAAAGTCGACGGCAGGTTGGTAGTAGACTGTTTTTATAGTATTTTTAATTTCGCCTCTAAGGGGCTAAATAGACAGAGAAAAGCTTTTCCCGTGCTTTCAAACTGGGCTAAGTAGTCTTGTCGAATTAACGAGCACTCTGCTTTAGCACCAATAGTCGCTCTGTTCGTAGCAACTCGGTTAAGATCGGAACAGATCGGTAAATTATAAACTGGTTTCATTTGCTAGTTAGCAAATTTCCATAGAAAAGACGGTCTATTGCAGTGACTCTTATGGTGAGACCTAAGGTCTGGAGTAGGAAACGAGCACCGATCGTAAATAAGCAAGATTAAAATACCATTACTATGAAAGGTTGGTTTTGGGCTAATTTTAAACATTTCAGAGCAATTGATTTACCTTATTTATTAAAACTAAAAGAATTTTAAAAAATGTTTGTTTTAGACTAATTTTGGATGTTGTAGACAATTACCAAGAAATTGCGGTTTCAGTTAATTTTTCTCGATCTCGGCTACCTTTGACCTACAGAAATGACAAAAAGCCAATGCGTCTGTAATTAAAAAAATATATATATTTTGTCTCTTGTACATTTTTTTTGTCACGTTAACGGTTCTTAAGATACTCCACTTCTAACATTTCTAACAACGCCATTTATTAAAATAAATTCTCGGTGTTTGGTACACTTGTAAATCGTAACATACAAAATGCTTATACCAAATTTGTACTCAATATCTTATCTATTGCTTTGGTTACAGTGAGATTTTGTAAAAAAAAAACAAAATGGCGAATTGAGACTTAAATAAGCCGAATTTGAAAATTTACTACAAATTTTAAATTTATTTCAATGTATACAGTACGATGCTGAATAGCCAGCTAAGCTTTTTGTGGCCCTGTATATTAAAAATAACGGACGGTCAAGCACAGAACCCTGCGGGATGCCGTACTTCACAGGTTCTGATTACTCCATTCACCCGGGTTTCGTGCAATCTGCATGACAGGTACGACCTGCTAGAACACGATGCTGTAGTTCCCCTTCTCCAACCGGTAGTTGAGAAGAAAGGGAGAATCATTTCTACTCTCTCCATCGCGTTCGTCGTTCGTCATAGACAATCTAGACGCATGTGGCGCGTGTACTGTGTTAATACA
The DNA here is from genome assembly GCA_018207615.1 of Philaenus spumarius. Taxonomy (NCBI): domain Eukaryota; kingdom Metazoa; phylum Arthropoda; class Insecta; order Hemiptera; family Aphrophoridae; genus Philaenus; species Philaenus spumarius. The sequence goes on along the minus strand of JAGFPH010017440.1, from coordinate 2,491 downwards.
TAGCATAGGGAACCAGTAGTCGCTTGCGTATTTACTGTGCATTAGCTGAACACCTTTTAATATTTATTTCATTTTTGTTGATTAAATGTACTGTAATGGACAAAATCAGCTGTTATATGATTGAATCATAAAGCCATCATTTCATTGAATTAATGAAAAAATTTACGAATACAAAAAATATTTAATTTAATTAAGAGAGATTTTCTTCAATTAAATTGCACTCTAAAGAGAGAGAGATTGAATCAAATTAATTATGTTAGTTGTTTTGGAATCAACGGAATGAATACGGAAACAAGGCAGACTAAATCATACCTCCAATCTAAATCGGACTAAATACGTCAGACTAAATCTTATTTAGATTAGATATTTATTTTATTCTCTGATATATAATTTACACAAACACATAAAAAATAAGAAAATAATTTCACAATGAAGCATAAAACAAAATAACAGCAAAATAAAATAAAATTCACCTTTTAAAACACAACACAAAATAGCTTCCATAGGGGAATAAAATATTCTGTAACCTCTAGGGCAAGCCCGTTTTGAGGTTGCAGAAGGAAATTGTAATTTACTAATTATAAAAAGAGAGTAAAAAAAGTTATGGGAGCAGTTAAATTAACAATAAAAAATAAAAACGTATTATGGGCAAAACATGGAAATAGCGAAAAAAATTAAAGACAAATTAATAAACGAGAACCTAACCAAACAAATCAAACTAATAAAAGGTTTAACAATAGTTATATAAAAAGTTGTATGCAATAAAAAGGTTTAACAATAGTTATATCAAAGGTTTTTTACAAAAAAATGTTTAACAATAATTATATAAAAGGTTATAAACAATAAAAAGGTTTAGCAATAGTTATATAAAAGATTATTTACAATGAAAAGGTTTAGCAATCATTACATAAAATGTTATATTTATAAATATACAATCCAAAAGTTTAACAATAATTACATAAAATGTTATTTACAATAAAAAGGTTTAACAAAAATAATTATATAAAAAGTTATATACAATAAAAAGGTATAACATTAGTTGTATAAAAGGATATAATATACAGTAAAAAGGTTTAACAAAAATTATCATAGGCTAAAATTCATATTTATAAAAACATTTTTATTTCAATATTTGTAAATTTCACAGGATCAAGTTGGACGTTCAAGTTGAACACATAGCGTCTAACAGCTGTAATACTAATAAATAAGCAACATTATGAAAAACTAAAAACGACAATTGAAAGATGAAACTTTATCATTCAAAGTGTGCACAAAAACATAAATTGTGTGTGTGTATGTTGTCGTTAAGGCAGGTAAAATAAATTAAACATAATTTTAGGTTAGGCCTAGACTGATGAACCAACTTATCGAACGTATTTACATTCATTACCATAGCAACCAATTGAATAAAATAACAGCTTAGTACAAAATAATGTTTTAAGTTAGGCCTAGACTGAACCAACACATGTTTCAACACACACAAACCAATACAAACTTGCGTTAAGGAATTTAAAAATAAGAAGCCACCATGTTACGTCCTAAATAAAAAAATAAATAAAACTTTATAATTTAATAGTAGGCTTATTTACTGATAATATACGGTAATTGATTTGTATTTCTAAATTTTTGGTTAAGTTTTTGATTAAATGTAGACCTGAGCCTTAATGGATCTTTTAACCTTTATTATAACTGCTGTTATAAAATATTCGAAATAATTTGATTTGAACATTTTACGTTATTTACCATCTTAGTTTTGAGGTTATTATTAATCCTACACCTTTATTATAAATAAAACATAAAATTTTTTGTAGAAGTAAACAATAAAATTATTACATAATTAAAAACGAATAAGTTTATAAGATAGTGGCGTCAAACCCTGATCTCGCATGTGCCAAAAAACCCCTTGAACCGGCCCTGCCTGTATAAATACATATAATTTCTTTATGTGCCATACTTTTTATACATATAAATATGCATTCATTGGAATATACATAGATTTAGGGGAGAGTTACAAAAAAAGTTCAGCTAAGTAAGGAAATAAAATAAGCAAAAGTTAAGTTTTCTGGAAAATCTCGGAATTTACACATACAGTTAAAACGTTTTAACGGTTGAAGATCAAATTGTAAAATATCATAAGGTTCATATTTTTGATGAAGCTTTTTGCTTAAAATATTTTGCGTTTAAGGTTATTAAAAATTAAAAAGCGTTAGATATATAGATAAAAGCCAAAACAACTGACTCACTGTTCATCACTATTTCTCACAAACGACCAAACGTATTAACTTAGAACTTAACATAGTGGTCTCCCTTATGCTCTAGATGTGCAATAAGACAGGGTTTTAAAATATTTTGCGTTTAAGGTTATCTATACATATAAAATCGAAAAACCACTGACTCACTGATGATCACTACATCTGAAAAACGACAAAACATATTAACTTGAGACTTAACAATGTGGTTAACCTTATGCTGTAGTTTGCGTTTAAGGTTA
>JAGFPH010017439.1:0-17678 GCA_018207615.1 Philaenus spumarius | reverse complement strand
TATCGCCCATATTTCGGATAGCCCAGTTATATGACAAAATCAGTATAATGTATTCATCTTTCCTACACAATTTGATGTGGTATTCGAGAAATTGTTTAAAATATAATAAATCTATTTACCAAAATCCACTTTGTAGTTAGTTTAAATTCACCTTGCACGGAACATGTATGTTTATTTTGATGTAGTCATTAGTCATTGAACTTTCCAATGAAGCGGGACCATTGTGGTTTGGTTAGCGGTCGGCATGTTAGTGCGTGTCATATGTTAACTTTGTGTGTTCACAGTTGCCTAACCTTAGTAAACAATGACGAGGTAATAAGATTGACCACCAACCGCGCTGGAATCTAAACGCAAGCACTTGTGCTGTTGTTCAATTATTTTAAAAAAACTTCAAACAATACAGTTATTTTTTATGAATTCATGGGGATGACGGCACCCTGTTGTTTTGTTTGGGGGTTGACCTACTTAGACGCTAAATATAAGAGGTAGAATTTATGTTTCCTAAAAATGTTGTTGTAAAATAGTTGCAAAATGTGACGTGGGTTGGTCAGGGAAGTTGAGAAACAAATTAGGGAAAGTCAGGGAAATGATTTACCAAAATTGTGCCGGGACTTTGTTCTTTGAATGAATGAATGAAAAATGCTTTTATTTTGAAACAAAAACAAAAATACTAACACAATTTGCTCGCATTAAGCGGGCAATGATCATAAGACCGTCTGCCCGGTTGGCACACCACCATTCTCGTTTTTTTCTTTTCTTGAGCTTTAATAATTTACAAGTATACAGTTCAATGATTTATTCTCTACACTTTCTTATAATTATATGTCATTTTTGGGCAAAGGATATATTCCTAAATTACTATTCAAAATAGAACTAGTTTTGTTAGCAGTTTTGTAGTAGGAACATAAAAACTGGTGTTTTCAAAATAAGAAATTTGAAATTGACAAATATTTTTATACAATAATTCTATTTAGAACTAAATTACGAAACTTTTTTACATTTATGAAAACACTTATAAAACATTTTTACTACCTTTTATGTATGCCTAAAGTTGAACCTTTTCCTTTCGTTACTGAACAAGCTTGTTCCTTGAGCTAATAACTTCGTTAATTTTATTTCAATCATTTTTTTACTGGCATATATGAATTCTTTGAACCTTTATCTACAAAAAAGGTATGGAACACTTTTGAATTGGTTTAGAATAACGATTTTTAACAAATTTGAAGTTTACGGCCATTTTGTGAGCTTACCGATAGAGATATGGAAAAATCAAGAATACAATTTTGATGAAAATCAAATTTGCTACCCGCAAAATGTTATTAGTTCTTAAATTCGACTTACGGTTTTTTATTTTATTTAAGGGGTTAAAAATGAAAAATGGAAAAAACCGTATAGATCGCTCAGTCTAGGAAGAAGGAACATTTATGCAAAAAATCATCAAAATCGGTCAAAGCGTTTGGCCATAATCGTGAGACAGATACACAGACTAAATGCCGAACGGTCAAGCTAAAACGGAGACCTCGCTTCGTTGGCTAAATTAACTCCGGCAAATAAAACCATCTTATTCTTATCTCTCTCAAAATTGGACACCTAGCCAAAAAGTGAAAAACAGTTTCAATTTCTTCTAGATTGCACAGTGAGCAATTAATTATAATTTGTATTTTTTATCCACGGTTTATAATTCAGATGAAGCAATTCACCTCGACATTTAAAACCCCATCTAATTACATTTATGTTGATACCATTAATAAAATATGTCCTGCCTTTTAACTGAAAACAAAGATTATACATCGAGTGATGAATGGAAGCCTCAGCTGATCGAACACATCTTTGCCCCTGTCCACCCTGGGTTGCTGGGAGAGTGGGGAGTCAGCTGATCGGATTGCTAAATGCGATAAGAACTAATATGGGACTTTTTCTGTGTCTCTGCAGTAATTTCAATACAAGCAGTTTTTCACAAAAACTAAAAATGCTTGGGAAACGAAGGAGATGAATGTTTACGAACTAGAAACAAAGGCACAAGCAGTGTCGGAATAACCTTAAGGGTCGGCTCTAGTAAAACAGAAAGCAACCTGCGACTCCAGCGTAGCGGCGGTAGGTTACGCGGACATTGCTCATCCTAAATCCATTTAAAACCCGAAATTGTTCAAATAGCGTTTTCAAAAAAATACCAAACTCTTGGGGACAAAATTCTTCATCCGAATGGCTTGATAATTTTTCGCTATAATTAATAGTTACATCGTAAAAAAATATTTAAAGTCACCCTATAGCGGCGGTAGGTTACACGGACATTGCTCAGCCTAAATCCATTTAAAACCCGCAATTGTTCAAATAGCGTTTTCAAAAAAATACCAAACTCTTTGGGACGAAATTCTTCATGCAAATGGCTTGGTACTTTTTCGCTATAACTAATAGTGACAACATAAACAATTATTAAAAATTAATTTTTTAAATTGTTAATAAATATTAAACAAAACGTTTTTCTTAATTTTGGAAAAGCCATTTGCATGCGTATTGGCCATAGCTTTAAAATGACATATCGTTCATAATTATCCGATAAAAAATAAAGGAAAAATATGGATTTTAATTTAACATTGGTCTTATGGAGTGTCAACCAACATGGCCGACAGCTAGAGCCGACCCTTAAAGCAAGGCTTAGGAGTCCCAGGAGGGGCCCCACTAGGGGCCTATATGTGAGTTATTTTGGACGGAAAAAACCAAAGTTTGTTACAACAAACGATTGATTAAACAGCTTCTACTCCTTTGCGTATCCTACTCAGAGAGTACAGAGCTATATAGAGTGGCTTTCCCTATACTGAATACTTGCGGGGCAGTGGCAGTGAACCCAAAAGGGTCCGCCATTAGCGGCCAAAACTCGGCAAGACCGCTGCTCTTGACACGCGCGAGCAATAGACACCGCTTAACATATCACGTCATTCACACTTCTAAACATCGTTCAACAATTATGAAACTTCACAGTTAGAAGGACCAAACCTTGCTGAAAGCAACAGTGTGCTTTAAACGTACAAAACATAAAACTGTCGAATGAGAAAAATGTTTTTCTGAAATATAAATTTAATTGAAAAACAAACGAACATTAAATTTTCGACATGCGAGGAAAAATTTTGTTATTTGGTAAGAGAGAAAAATATCTGCTGAGATATGTTGCCAAAGAGTTCATTGTTTCATATCTGAAATCCATTTTCACCTACCGTTAGTACTTACTTAGCAATCGTCGATTATTTAAAGCGTTTTAAATGCCGCGCTGTAACTGGTTCTTCGCGCACTTTAGCCTACTATTATTGCATAGTTAGTTAACTATATATGTTATGTAGAGGTTTTTTTTATTATTTTTGCAAATAGTTTTGTTAATTTATAATTTTTGATAACTACGAGTTCACGGCAGTGAGTGAACCGGACTGCGCGCGGCACTGGCCAAAATCAAAGGAATAGCCGCCATCTTGAGCGGCCAGCCGGCTTCACCGGCGAGACCCCAGTGTCCACTCTATATAACTCTGTACTCTCTGATCCTACTTAGGGCACTAAAGTTTGTTATACCGGACGGTACTGGGCCAGTGACGACAGAATTAAATAAACTGGTCATGCCATAAGCCTGTACATTGTCGGAATTGAAGCTAGGTCGGCCATCTTGTGTAAGGATAGAAACGTCGAGCGGGCCTTGAGAGGAGTGACATTTTCAGTGCGCCCTATTCATTTACACCGTGGTTTCAATAGCTGAAAATGCTCGAAAATCTTTGAAATTTTACAAACTTAAAGTTCAATAGTGTGGGGCGGTAATGGTGTGTTCACAATTTGAAAATAAAAATGGTTTGGCACTTTAAAAATCGAATAAAGTCGAAACGTTTTTATACTTTTTAATTCGTGACATCAAAAAGTTGCTTTGCGAGAAAAAATTTGGTTTTCAGGGCAGGTGCGTCATGTAAGCGTGAGAAATGTAGCTGAAAAGCTATATTTTCCGAAAAGTATTTTTTGAAAAAAATAGCTATTGTAGTTTCTATCATAATAAATAACAGTTACAAACCGAGCTTCGAGACGCGGGTAATGTGGAAACATGTAAGGGTGGCCGGTCGGAGCGGCAGCTCGCTAAAACTGGCTTCACTCTTGCGTTCGACTTGTCCAGGGGTGTTTAATTATGTGGTTGCTGGTACTGGGCACAAGAAAAACTAAAACACATTGAGTGGACGGAAGCAAAGTAGGGCGCTTAATTGCTCAGTATCACCAAATGTGAAAGCTTCGAGTGACATTAATGTCACGACGGTCGTAATGCGACTAGCGTTTCCTAGTCTATAAATAAGTGACGTTTAATTATTGTTAAACACAATGATAGTGTAATAGTCAAGACTCAAGGACAACCTCGTATAGCAAGTAATGCTCCTTGCAGGTGCAGTAACTCCTGGAGTGCATTATAGTAGTAGACATGTCACCGCGAGATGTTGAAGGCCACTAGGAGTTGATTTCTGTATCTAACGGTACTCAAACTAGATGTGTTATTATTACAATTAATTTGTTGCTGTGACATTAAATATTAGAACATAAAAATAGCAGAATCTTAAATATGGCAAATAAAAATAAAAATTTTAATAGTTGGCACCACTCCCCCAAAAAATAAAAAACGTACCCTTTTAGTTTCTTTTCTCAATCTAATTAACTATCTTAACCTAGTGAAACGCCACTTATCAACTCCTACAAAAGCGAGTGTACATATAATATAACATCTGATTTGACCCATCATCTGTAATACTTAAACAAAACCTAGCGTAAATTATACTTGGGGTTATGTTTACAACTATAAAATCGAGAGTACGTACGTGAGTAACATATAACAGCTGATTTCACCCATCATCTGTAATAATTAAACAAATCCAGGGTAGATTATAGTTTGGGGTTAGGCTATGTTTACAACTTCAATAGTTATAATGTCTTGTGAAGTTCATTTTTTTAAATATGAGTTATAGAACTAATGTATGCTATAATACACGTTATAAGATTTGCTTTGAAATTATATACTGTATATAAATACAACCTTTTATCATCAATATATTTTTTTATACAAATTTAAAGACAAGATACTTATTCGTTTAACTTCGGAAACATTCCTACATCTAAACAATGATTTCTCCCATCATCTGTAATACTGTACTCAAACCCAGTGTAGATTATAGTTTGGGGCTTTGTTTACAACTCCACTCATTATAATTTCTTGTGAAGTTGACTTTTTTAAATATGAGTTATAGAACTAATGTATGGTAGTCTATAATATACGTTATAGACTGTATGCTTTGAGGTTATAAACTGTATATAAATACAACCTTTTATCAGCAATATATTTGTTTATACAAATTTAAAGAAGAGATGTATTCGTTTAACTTCGGAAACATTCGTACATCTTCGTATAACATCATATACTTATTTCTATAAGGGTTTTTTCTGTTACGTCCCTTTTTCGCCGGTCCAACTTAACCGATTTTTACGATTGAGGTGTCATTTTAAATCTTATGATCTAGCGCACCTGCGAATGGTAATTAAAAAAATCATTTCGTTTAGGGCTCCAACCCCAAGCCTTTGATTTATTTCTAGAGGGCGCTTTCAAAGGTCCAGTGCTTACCAACTTGCATTATTACGGTTTTTAACGTGATGTAATTTAACAGCTGATATTTCTTTGAATTGTATGTGAGTTTCTAACAAACAGAAAAAAATATTAAAATGCGCAATTTGCGCGCAGGCGCCCTAGTATAAACATATTCGATTATTAATTTCTTTACTATAATATTAATAACTTCTAAATCATTTGATCTATAAAATATGAAATAAAAAGCGTATAATAACGTATGTAAATAAAAATGTTAAACAAATTGGCCTACAGTTTTATAATCCTTATTATTGTAGGGCTACACATTAACCGAGTTAAAAATTCCCGTCGGCATAGTTATGTTATGTAGGCCTAGATAAATATCCCTTAAGAGGGCACTGCACTCAGCCAGCCAGCCAGCCGCTTGGGGTTGGCTTTTAACATAGGAACATAGTTTAAATCGGCGTTATATGATGAATAACACCTTAAATAAAGTAAAACTTCACTATCAAATCATATAATTACATATTGCATTGCTTATAAACCTCTTAAAAAATAATTATTTCTATAAATGAATTTTTTATTATTAAAAGAAAGAAATAAGTTTTCCATAAGAGGAAGGCTAAATTTTACTGATGTTTGATTAGAAATAAAAGTTCACTATGACTATCGATATTGTAGAAAATTATACAGTTTTAAAGTACGTTTCTTTAATAATGTTTCGGCAGAGATAAAAAAGTAGTCTTCATCCAAAATGTATTTAAAAAACTGATTTTCCAGTACCTTACATTATCAATCACGATAGCGATGTGCAAGGAGTTCGCCGTGTTTCCAATAGAGCGCAGTAGTGTTGTGCCGATGCGCAGAAGAGTTTCTTTCTTCTTGCGCATCATTCGATGATGTTTTGTTTCGTTACTTGCCTTATTATCTCAACTCGAAAACGGGTTCAATGTTATTGCAGAAGTTTATTCCAGTCTTCAACGCGTGCGTGTGAGTGAAGCTACCCTTCTTTCAACCGCACTCCGAGTTTGATAATAATAGGCCTATAATCTATAGTATATATAAAAGTGAAATACCACTCACTCGCTCATCACGATTTCTCAAAAACTACCGAACGGATTGGAATTAAATTTGGTATGTAGCTTCCTCTAGTGCCATAAGTAATTACTAAAAAAGGGTTTTAAAAAATTCGAAATTATAGGGGGGGTTTGGGGGATCAAAGTTATTAAATCACGATTTCTTCAAAACTACCGTACGGATTGGAATGAAATTTGGTATATAGCTTCCTCTAAGGCAATAAGTGTTTACTAAAAAAGGGTTATACAAAATTCAAAATTTTAGGGGGGGGTTTGGGGGGATCATAGTTATTAAATCACGATTTATTCAAAACTACCGAACGGATTGGAATGAAATTTGGTATGTAGCTTCCTCTGGGGCGATAAGTGTTTACTAAAAAAGGGTTTTAAAAAATTCAAAATTTTAAGGGGGGTTTGGGGGGATCAAAATTATTAAAAACCGATTTCTTCAAAACTACCTAACGGATTGGAATGAATTTTTTTATGTAGCTTCCTCTAGGGCCATAAGTGTTTACTAAAAAAGGGTTTTAAAAAATTAAAAATTTTAGGGGGTTTGGGGGATCAAAATTATTAAAAACCGATTTCTTCAAAACTACTGAACGGATTGGAATGAAATTTGGTATGTAGCTTCCTCTAGGGCGATAAGTGTTTACTAAAAAAGGGTTTTAAAAAATTCAAAATTTTAGGGGGGTTTTGGGGATCAAAATTATTAAAAAAACGATTTCTTCAAAACTACCGAACGGATTGGAATGAAATTTGGTATGTAGCTTCCTCTATGGCCATAGGTGCTTACTAAGAAATGGTATGAAAAATTCCGAAATTTTAGGAGGGGTTTGGGGGGATTAAAGTTACTAAAATTATAATTTCAGATCTTTTATTAGTATGACAATAGTGCTTTTATTATTTAAGATCTATATATATAAAAGCCAAATACCACTCACTGACTGAACACTTAAAAAGAATACAATTACGTTAAAAATACTGAAAATACCAACCACCACGGGCAACGCCGTACGGGTCAGCTAGTATGTATATATTGTTTTATTTGGTTTTGTAAAAATACTTTTATAGAATTTGTTGAAACTTAGGGGTCTGCGGGTAGTGATTTTTTGGTTCGGGTAGGGTAGTGAAATATTTCACCCGAGTCTCGTCGGGTAGTAAACGAAAACTCGAAACAAGTGATTATGTTATATTTAGTAAATCAATTTTTTCCTCTGAATTTAGCACTTATCTCAGAATTCATAAATATTATATCACTACTGTATGGCTAGGCCTACTTAGTACGTTATTAGGCTACTAAAAACGTGAAATTAGGCTAATTAAAATATTTTTTTCTATCCCTAAAAATACTGATTGCTGATTTGGATTTATTTTCCGTTCGATTAGTATTGGTATCTTTCTCATGATCGCTATCTGTTACAAAACTCGTAGACCTAGCAGTTCTAGGACCGGCTACACTGATATTTTTAGTGATAAAATTGCCTATTTTAGGAAATCTAAACTAGGCTACATAGAACAAAAACAACGAACAAAAAACTACGGAACTAATAAAATAACACATCCGTTTAAAAAGAGAGAAACATTTATTTATTTTAACACAAATTTTGTAAACAACAAAAAATTTACTGTGATGTAAAATGAATGAATCTGGTGTTCATTATAATAGTATAATAGCCCAGTCAAGGGAGACCCAAAAACATGAAACTCGGAAAAAATTTGGATAAAGCTGAATTTTTCCTCATCGATAAACCACTACCAGAGGATAATTTTTACAAAAGTCCCCAAAAATCCCCCTGGAGCCTTTCCCCTACCCCCCTCAAAGAATGTCAATAACTGCGGAAAACCCTAAATCTACGGTACTAGACTAATAATCGGATCAATTTGAATGTTTTTTTGTTGTGTTCGTTATAACATAGGCTACAGTAATGGTCCTCTTTATTTTTACGGTAAACCTAATAGTTTTTTTTATAAATAAATGTAAATGCCCGGAAAAACAATTTTTTTACCCTAAAACTATGTATTTTTGCAAATAGACTTTTTGGATGTCACATTACAGGAAAAAACCACGAGTGAAAGTAGTAGATTATTTAATTTAATGATGTAAAGGTTTGTATATTTTCGTGCGTGCTGGCGCAGTAGAGGGGGGAATCAGCAATTTTTGGCTGCGATTACGGGCGGCCGACTGACGGGCGGGCGACTATTAGCCCACTCAATAAATGTTTTCTGTCGGAACTAATTAGTGAAAAGCTGATTTTTCATGGATGTTAGTTGATTATTTAAGGAATATTTTCTGCAAATTCCCCACCCCTCCCCCTCTTGCTATCCCCCTATTCCTTTAAAATTCACTTTTGAAAGACTTTCAATTGAATTATCTACTTAATTATAGATATATAATATATTTTGAATTCTTGATAATAACTTATGATTAGGACATTTATTTCATAATTTATTTCCTTTATTAGTTTGAATTAAGTTTGTTCCTTTTAAATGTTTTTTTGGGACAAATAAAATTTTGTTAATTTGAACGAACAGTGATATTATTATTTTATTTGGAAAATTATTAAATTAAGAGACCGATATTAGAGGTATTTAAAAAAGTAACGTTTCAAGCTGGAACTTTGTTTATACAATAGGTTTAGCGTTTCCAAGGTTCAGTGTTGTTAGTGTTTCCTGTTTTACTTTTTATATAATGTGTTGTTAGAAGTTGAAAAAGAGCCAGGAAGGCAAAAAACGGCCAAAAGAGGACTGGAAGATGTGGAAAAAGAAGAAGAACCCTCCTATGGAGCTGGGCTTTTTTTTAATAATCAAGTAAGGTTAACAACAGTATTTTACATGGTCTTTGGCTTCTTTTCTTGTTTTCCGAAATTGTGGTTTTTTAGACTTATTGTACACTTTTTTCCACAATTATGAACCGATTTTCATAACTTTTTTGTGTTTTCCTGATAATCTAAAAAATAAAAATAGAAACCAATTTCCATGAGAAAAAAAAATTTTGATTTAAAAAAAATATTGTGTGTTAAAAATAATTTTAAAATATTTTGTAAAGTTGTACATAAAACCCATTTTTGTTAAAATTGTTGTTTTGCTTCCTATTATTGTAGATAATGATGTATAAAATTATGTAAAAAAAACTCAAGTTGATAGACTAATATTTGTAAAAGTTATGTGTACCTAAAAATGGCTGTTTTGACATGGACGAGATAGGGACTGCTGTCTTACCTTAAAATTTTAACATTAAATTTAAAAATACAGGAAAATAATTATTTATAGCTTATACGCTATGAACATTTTTGATAGAGAATATTTTAAGGATTGCAATAACGAAATAAATATGACTCTATCGCTGTTTATCCCTTAGATATTGACAAAATAAACTAAATAAAGAAGTCTTTCAAAAGTGAATTTTAAGGGGGTAAAGGGGATCTAGAGGGGGAGGGGTGGGGAATTTTCAGAAACTATTACTTATATAATCAACTAACATACATGAAAAAATCAGCTTTTCACTAATTAGTTCCGACTGAAAACATTTATTGAGTGGGCTAATAGTCGCCCGCCCTTAATCTGCTACCTGGTATTTTACGTTTTGATGGATTTTGGGGGAACCAAGCGAGCTATAAGGTCGCGTAAAAAAACTAAATGTTCAGAATAACATCCTACATTTATATATTTAGAAAAAAACTCTAAAAAAACTTCATTCTCGTGGTAAAAATTTTAACAAATAGTTACTTCTGGTCAAAAAACGTACTTCCAGCTTTTGGATTTTTTGGCTAACGAACTCGTCCGAGCGACATAGACAACCAACATGTGTACCAAATTTAGACCAAATCGGACTTAAAATGCGGCCGCTATAGTGCGAACACATATATACATATAGTATATATTTACATATATATGATTTTTAATGACACTCCAAAACGTGTTCTGGGGACAATGATCGGTGCTCATTTGCTACTCCCGACCTTGGGTCTTACCATAAGGGCCACTGCAATAGCTCATTTTTCCTATGGAAATTCGCTAATAAATTGATTTGGTTATAAACTTGTATGTATATTTTTTATATTTAGTAAATAATGCCGACAATAAATTAATGAAATGTATTAAAGGTTTGCTAAACAAATAATATATAGAAGATGTTATTCTTATTGGGTACAAACTTAAAATTGTAAACATAATTTAATTGTATCTAGATTTTTTTCTACACTACATAAAAAATACGTTTCTATACTTTACATCGTATTTTCACTCATAACAACGGTAATTAGGTACCAATAACAATATAGACTTTTGTTTGATTGTCTAAATGCATATATTTTTATTCTTATCATTTAAAACAATATTCTCGTGAGTTATTAACTTTTATAAGTCTAAGTTCAGAGCCTAAACCTAATGCAACAGCTCAACTAATTGGGAACACCGCACCGGCCAGCAGCTATGCGTGCTTGCACAAAAGAAATGAAATGAAAAACTTGTAGCTTGCAACTTGTAACAAAACTGTTAACAAAATTCAGCGGTGGGAGGGGTAATGCAAGGCCACACTAATGTGACCTTGGGTAATGTCGTGTGCTTCACCCCTAGCGACTTATCTACGAACTACTCCTAGTGGGGACGTTAAAAGCAGTACTATTGCGTCATAAAACAAGATATTCCATTTAGGTACAGAACCCTCTTAATGATGTTTTTAAATAGTTTGTTTTTTAAATTATGTATTTCTGACGTATATCTAATTAATCAGCCTGTGCTTCTTAACGAGGGCTTCCTAGTAGACCCCTAATAATTAAGTCTTGCGAATTTTTTTTTAATATGAGTTGTAGAACTAATGCAGGCTTTAGTACGTTATAAGATTCGCTTTGAGGTTATAAAACTAATATAAATACAATCTTTTATTATCAAATAAAAGGTATATTTGTATATTAATTTATACAAATTTAAAGAAGAGGTACACATTCGTTTAGTTTCGGAAACATTCGTGCATCTTCGAATAACATATAAACATAATCATTCAATTATTAATTTCTTCACTATAATATTAATACCTTCTAAATAATTTGCTCTATCAATATGAAATAAAAAACAATTGAAATATAATATTTGTATCTTTATTTAATTTAGATATTTAATAATGTATTTAAGTACAAAATTTTAACAAATAGGCCTACAGTTTTATAATCCTTATACAGTAATTAATTGTACACATTTACCGAGTTAAAAATCTCCGCCATCATGGTTAGGTAGATGTAGTCTATTGTTTTTAAAAAGTATTTTTTTAAATAATGTATTTCTGATGTGTATCTAATTAATCTGTCTGTGATTTTCACGGGGGCTTACTAGTTTTAGTAATAATTTGCAATTTTAGTGAGATAACTTAATAATAAATTGAGCCCAAATTTATTCTTAGGGTTAATCAAAGGAGAAAACCAATCCCTGAGTAGAAAAAATAAAAAATGCATGTTTTTGTATATCTTTTTGCAGCAGATTTCTAATAGACAGATAATATTTTCTCCCCTTAACAAATAAAAATTACCCCTGTACCCCTGCCATGTTGGATTTTTATGAACTTTATTTTACCCTCGGTGAAATTCCTCTGGTGGATTTGAACCGGGTACTTTTGGATATTTTACGTTTTTTTTTTGATCGATTTTACAGGAACCAAACGAGCTATAAGGTAGTGTAAAAAACCAAATGTGCTGAATAATATCCTACGTTTATTTTTTGTAGATAAAACCCCAAAAAAGTTTCAATCTAGTACAAAAAAATGAAATAGTTACTTCCGGTCAAAAAACGTGCTCCCTGATGTTGCATTTTTTGGCTAACGAACTCTTCCGAGTAACATAGACAACCAACGTTTTGGACTTAATTTGCCGCCGTAAGAGTTCGAACACTTATAAACTCGTACATATACCTGCACTAGCTGGCCCGATCCGGCTTTGCACGGAGATACAAATCAAAGTTAAATATGGGGATTTTTAGTAACTTTAACACCCCCAAACCCCCCTAAAATTTCGATTTTTTTTAAAACGATTCTTAGCGAGCACCAAGGGCCCTAGAGGAAGCTGCATACCAAATTTCATTCCAATCCGTTCAGTGGTATTTTTTAGTAACTATGACCCCCCCCCAAAAATTTCGAATTTTTGAAAACCTTTCTTAGCGAGCACCTAGGGCCCTAGAAGAAGCTACATACGAAATTTCATTCCAATCCGTTTGGTGGTTTTTGAGATTTCGTGATGAGTGAGTCAGTTAGTGGTATTAGGATTATATATATATAGATAGGGCTATATAAAATTTAATGACACCCCAAAACGTGTTTTGGGGACCATGATCGGTACTCATTTACTACTTAGGTCTCACCATAAGGGTCACTGCAAAGCTCATCTTTCCTATGGAAATTCACTAATAACTATACATGTTCAAAATAAGAAGGCAGATTCAATTTAATATTTTGTAATTACTAAAAAGGTACGATAATGGTTCTTATAAAATTGTACACATCCACAAAATCACCTCGTTATAGGTGGATAAGCCTAGATAACTTTTGTTGTTTGTAAATAGTATTTTTTAAATTTAAAAGAATAAATAATAGTCTATGATAAAAGATATGATACGAAAACAATAATACGGTCTGTGTTTTCGTGTGTAGGTTGGTAACAGTGGTTCTGACTGTCATCCAACTATCCGAACACCAACTATCCAAATCACTTTCGGAAATTCAAAACAAAAAAATAAGACGGGAACGTACTGCAATTAGCAAAATAATTATTCTGTCTACGCACGCTATTGCACATAGGCTTAAAACGTTCTGTGTATTGAAAATTCCACCAATATGGGGGTTGGCGTGCGAAGTACGCAATGCACTATGCATTGAAAACACTCCCAATATGGAGGTTGGCGTGCGAAGCACGCAATGCACTGTGTATTGAAAGCACTCCCAATAAGAGGGTTGGCGTGCGAAGCACGCAATGCACTTTCTATTGAAAATCCTCCCAATACGGGGGTTGGCGTGCGAAGCACGCAATGCACTTTCTATTGAAAACACTCCCAATACGGGGGTTGGGTGTGAAGCACGCAATGCACTGTGTATTGAAAGCACTCCCAATAAGAGGGTTGGCGTGCAAAGCACGCAATGCACTTTCTATTGAAAATCCTCCCAATACAGGGGTTGGCGTGCGAATCACGCAATGCACTTTTTATTGAAAACACTCCCAATACGGGGGTTGGGTGTGAAGCACGCAATGCACTATATATTGAAAACACTCCCAATACGGAGGTTGGCGTGCATGCACCAATGTGTTGTGTATTGAAAATACTCCTATAATATGGGGGTTCTCGTGCGAAGCTCGCAATGCACTGTGCGTCGGCCACTTCTCACAGTGTTCAGTGTCAAGCTCACATGTGCGTCCTTAGCAGTGAACGTGTTAACGCGATGATAGTACTCGAACGTTAAAGTTATAAAACGTGTATACGCGACCGTAGTATGTGCGAATAGTTTACTCCAGTCGCGTAAACGCGAAGCCAATCCCGAAAAGGTTAAAATAGACCCGTTTTCTCGGGAAAATCCAAATATCCGAATGGGGTCCGGTCCCAATTTATTCGGATAACTGGATTTCTACTGGAATTAATCTGCCCAGATTTTCCTGCAACTATCTGAACGATGGAAGTACTAGTGGTCGCGTTTATAAAACGTTCAAATTACGTACTCTCTCTTTTTATTTACACCAGTTCAACTTTTTGAATAGACCCCTTAACCTTACTGTAAACAACATCCGGGAGAATCGGGGTTCTTTTACCAAAACACTTGAAACGTCACGGCGTATAGGAAGACCTTGGAATTGCCGGCCAAGTTCAGACATTTTAGCCAAACCAAAGGTGATCTGCTATTCTAATTGGTAACCGATAGTAACTCGGGAGAAGGGATGACCAGAGGTTAGCTGGAACGGTAGGGACGTAGGGTCTGTTAGAAGCTGTCGAGGCCTTGCATAGCCCACAGGTCACCTGTTGAAGTTGTTGTCTCTACGTCCGAGAAAAGCTTAAGTAAGTCACGACCATCATTTTACATTTAGAGGTTATGTTTGTATAGTTATATTTTACAGTTAACACATGTGTGTACATTCCACTCTTCTGTTTATTAAAATATTATTTCGGTGTGTTATTATTTACAACTTTCAAAAATATAAACAATTGTTACAACTTTCGTACGATTCTTATCACTTTCTTATTGCGGTTTATTTCAAAAGTGTTTTTATATTGTGTGGGCATAATCGTTTAAATCTATATAAATAAAAATGTAAATGTGCGTTTGTTCAAAATCTTAAATCTCCGAAAATTCTTAGCCGATTGCTTTGAAATTTTGACACAAACTTTCATTTCAATACAAGCGTGTTTTTATATACTTCATGAAAAACTGCAGCATCCGTTTAAGATAAAAACAAACAAAAATATACTAAATATTTTACGGCCATGGGAAACATCATACTAAATAAGTAATAAACAAAAATAATATGTTTATACATTAATCAGCTGTTTGCTGTAATATTGCCATTAACAGCTGATTTAAAACTTTGAAGCAATTATTTAATTTCTGACTTTTAGGTTAGGTTTTAATTAAAGTGTAGACCTGAGTCTTGCTGGTTCTTTTAGCATTTATTATAACTGTTGTTATAAAATATCCGAAATAATTTGATTTGGATATTTACCATCTTAGCTTTAGGGTTATTATTAATCCAACACCTTTATTAAATAAATAATAAACGGTACCAGGAACTGGCGCATACTTTCTCACAAATATATTTAAGTTACTAAACAGATTCACTGTGACTTGTAGGGTGGTGTAGGAGAGTTTTTTTTTTTATTAAAGTTAAATAGGCTATTAACTAATAATAATAATTATTATTATCTAGAGAGAAAACTATTCGATTTGCACCAAACACGTCAATTTGGTCTTTATAGATGCAAGTAAAAAGGTTTCGAAAATTTTTGAAAAACAACCCCAATTATGGCCAAAAAACCCCCAAAAAATCAGACATTATTATTATTATTAGCTAAACGAGAATTTTTAGAAAGATGAGGGTTTTTGCATATGGTAGGGCACATTAAAGGCTACAAATAAGCCAAATTTTATCAAAATTGTTATAGCCGTTTTTTTTATAAAACAATAATAACTGATTTTTTGGGGATTTTTTGGACAAAAAGGGGGGTTGTTTTTCGAACTTTTTCAAAACCGTTTTTCGTGCATCTATACAGGCCTACTTAACATGTCCGGTGCAAATTTGTTTGAAATCGATCGAATAGTTTTCGCTATATCTTTGTATACATACAGACATACATACATACAGACATACAGACATACATACAGACATACAGACATACATACAGACATACAGACAAACATACAGACATACAGACAGACATTTTGTAAAAACCACTTTTTTGGACTGAGGGGTCCCAAAACGGATATTTCCACAAAAATCTCAACATCGATTTTTTTTGCGATCACTATACTTTCTCTATACTATAGTATAGTGAGAAAGTAAAAAACATAACATAATTACGTGTATAGAATGTTCAACAGGATTGGCGTGCGGAGCACGCATGGGTCTCCCCTAGTACATAAATAAAAATGTAGATGTTCGTTTTTCAAAATCTTAAATCTCCGAAAGTTCTTTGCCGATTGCTTTGAAATTTTGACACAATGTCGTATTCGAATGTGTGTTTTTATATATTTTTGAAAAAAAGCGCCATCTGCTGGACATAAAAATAACACAAAGTATAGGCGTACTAAATATTTTACGATAATGGGAGCACAAATAATAATTAAATATGTTTATTGTTAGTACAGAAATCAGCTGTTTGCTCCAATATTTCCATTAACAGCTGATTTCAAACTTTGAAATAATTATTTTTGTATTTCTAACTTTTAGATTAGGTTTTTGTAAACAATGCCAACAATCTGCGTTTAACGTAAAAATAACACACACTATACTAAATTTTTTGGTTGTGTTTTGTTTAAGTGTATACCTGAGCCTCGCTGGTTCTTTTTAACCTTTATTATAACTGCTGGTATAAAATATACGAAATAATTTGATTTGGACATTTAACATTATTTACCATCTTAGCTTTAAGGTTATTATTAATCTTACACCTTTATTAT
Source organism: Philaenus spumarius (assembly GCA_018207615.1). NCBI lineage: Eukaryota > Metazoa > Arthropoda > Insecta > Hemiptera > Aphrophoridae > Philaenus > Philaenus spumarius. Next base: position 871 of record JAGFPH010017439.1, on the reverse strand, counting down.
AAAGAAAACGTAACATATGTGCATAGAAGGTTCCGACGGGGTTGGCGTGCGGAGCACGCATGGGTGTCCCATAGTTTCAAATAAAAAACTAATTAATTTATAACGTATAATTGACACTCTGGTATTCCAGACTATGTTAAGTTATAATATAGTAATGTCTAGCTACGTTATGTTTTGTTATGTTATTTCATATTATTCCAAGAATATGATTTCAACTTAAAATTTTTAAAGTACCAATAAAAATAGCTTTTTGCCTGCTTTAGCGATTCACAAAATAATAAGTAAAAATAACTCTTCGGAATCGTCATAACTTGTGCAATATTATAACTGGTAAAAATTTGAAATAAATTCGAAACTAAAATTGTAAAAAATGGAATTTTTCCTGGGGGGGGGTCTGGTCAGGACCGGGGATTTAAATTTAAGCCTTTTTAACACGTTCACTGCTGAGGACGCACATGTGAGCTTGACACTGAACACTATGAGAAGCGGCCGACGCACAGTGCATTGCACGCCAACCCCATATTGGGAGTATTTTCAATACACAATGCATTGCGTGCTTCGCACGCCAACCCCAGTATTTAAAGTACTTTTAATACACAATGCATTGCGTGCTTCGCACGCCAACCTCAGTATTTTGAGTGCTTTTAATGCACAGAGCATTGCGTGCTTTGCACGCCAACCCCCGTATTGCGAGTATTTTCAATACACAATGCATTACGTGCTTCGTAAGCCAACACCCTTATTGGGTGAATTTTCAATGCACAGAGCATGCGTGCTTTGCACGCCAACCCCCGTATTGTATTTCCAATACACAGTGCATTACATGCTTCGCATGCCAACCCCCGTATTGGGAGAATTTTCAATACGCAAT